>SDVV010030701.1:0-11644 GCA_016164225.1 Gammarus roeselii
TGAATAAAATATATCATTATTGGTTAGGTTGTTTGGGTAAGTTGACTAGGTATTAACGTGTCTGGTGGTGGATGGCAACCATTTTAAATTCATTGATTTTCATGTCAATGATGTCGTTGATTGAAACACAAATCCCTAATTATGTACATTGGGCGTTATTTACTTATATTACAGATTTTGTTGACTGCGACCCCTACACCACAAATATATAGTAAAAGTGCTAAAGTGGATATAGTGAATGCTCAAATAACGTAGATATTCTGAATTTCAACAAAATCTCATAGCAATACCTGAATCAAGCAATTATTATAACTGTATATGTATAAACTTCAAACGGTTAACGTATGAAGATAGTAGTATGACGTTTGGGAATAAGCATATAAGTTCACTTCAGAGTGTACTATACCATGGCTGGTCCCGATACTGACAGATGATGGTCTCAATCCCTGCATAAATGGATAATTCAAAAAAGAAAACGAAATGCTCGAATCAGCAGCATAAAACCATAATATGGATAATAAGTGTTCATTCTTTCAATATGAACAATTCCAGGTTCACGGTACAAAGGCGTAACGACTAGTCAACAGCTTGACTTCATGTGACGTCACGCTGCTAACTTCGTCATTTTAATGATGTAAGGTTTATTCGGTGTGTCTACACTCCGGCTGCTGGTATACTAAGGTGCCCACTCAAGGCTCGGTGGAGAGGGCTATCGGGAAGCCTCTTCACTCTACATATTTAGGTTTCGACTGCAAGATCAAAATCGATGTGCAACTCAACCACGTATGAAAAATTTCAAAACAAAGCTTTAAATGCATGCAACTTTGAATTGGATGCTACTGGTCAAGGCACTATGTTTCTTCTCCGATATATCCAACCAAGACTTATATGAAGCGCTGACATAAATTCTGCTTCATTTGAATTCCAATTTTGCGCTTGAAAATATGCCGACAGTGTTGGTTCATTGTGCCATAGAGTACGACCGTCCCCCACCCCCCAAACCGCACTCACAACACGGAGTGCGGAGTAGATTCCACTCTCGCCCAAGCATTCTTTTGCGCGACTCAAAGATCAGAGCCAATTATTGGAAGGCAGAATGGACTCTTTTAGTTCTGCAATGATTAATGTAATAACAGCACATCTCTCATTAAATACCCCTCTCCTTCTTCAGCTGATGCATTATAATTTCAAGGAATTACTAGTGAAGCTCTTTATGTTTTACGTTACTCTTAGTCAAACCACTCACCTATTAGTTTAGTTTGTTAATTGAGCTTGCCTTCTTAATGCCAGTGTCATGTTCGCTGATGACTGGACTGGTGTATGCTCAAATCTTGTGATTGTTGTCCAAATGATCGAATAATGACGATCTTTTTCACACGTTGTCGTTGGAGTGGTCATTCGTGATAATTGATTCATGTTCAAATAAGATTGAGCAGAACACTTGTTATTCTGCAACTATTCCAAACCAAACTTACTATCGAGTTACTGATAGAATCTATGTACTAAGGTCATATGGGATCACGCCAACATCATGATCACAGTGGCGTCAAGGTGATTTCGACGCCACGGGGAGCCCCGTGGCCCGGCTGGTGCTGGCCGGCCAAGGGTGCGAGTCACCCTATCTCGCGAGAGTCACTACGCCCCGACACGAGCCTCCTGGTCTGGCAAACAGACCTACCTCTCCGTTGTGAGGCGCTGAACACGGTCTTTAAAATAGTTTTACGCAAACTTCTCCCGTTATAACGTGATTGTAAAGAGTGTGGTGGTTCCTGAAAGTGTTTTGAGATTGATGGCCGGGCTGAACAATTCAGCTATATTGAAATTATTTTGATTTCCATGTAACTTTTCATTTCATTTCTTTTCTGACCTAACTTGCTAGAAGCTTTATGCATCTGATCTCATCATTACATTTGCCTAAGTAAATCCTGTCCATCGCCAACAAGCTGCTCGCGCATGTATACCGCCGTCTGTGGCTGTTTACCCCATTGGCCGCCTAATCATTTTGTCACAGCCTGAAGCTGTTATTCCGGTCAGCCGCCTCTTCTTGTGACGGACTGCCGGTGACGTAGTCATCTCTCAACCTGTTTGTCGTCGGCTCAGCCACGGAATTGAGAAGAGTTGGGAAATATTGGGCGGTGACCAGGCACTAGAGCAAACCAGGCACTAGAGCAAATCAGGCACTAGAGCAAACCAGGCACTAGAACAAACCGCAAAAAATATTTTGACGCATTTTAGGAGACTTTGAACTTTACCGTTCTGATCGAATATAATCCAACGCAGGGATGTCAAGATGTCAATTCACAGTTAACCGCATCATCTACCAATTTACTCGCCTCTTTATCAATTATCAAGAGACCCTGAGATATGCCCTACTCTTAAGCTATGGTCGCAAGTCTACACATGGACAAGCTCAGTTTTTTTTCTCCATATTTTCCGCAGGTACGAGCGTCACAATTCTAGTCTGTTGGAAATATTCTGATCGAAGTGACCGAAGAGTCGAGTGAAATAGGCGACCATGTTATAGCGCTATTGTGAATGGTTGAGTTGCGATGGTAGCGATGATCTGAGGCAACCATGTTATAGCGCTATTGTGAATGGTTGAGCGGCGATGGTAGCGATGATCTGAGGCAACCGTGTTATAGCGCTATTGTGAATGGTTGAGCTGCGATGGTAGGGGTGATCTGAGGCGACCGTGTTATAGCGCTATTGTGAATGGTTGGACGACGATGGTAGCGATGATCTGAGGCGACACTTTTCAAGCGCTGTGGTGAGTGGTTGATCTGCGATGGTAGTGATGAAATGAGGCTTTAGGGCTCTAACGCTATTGTTTATGGTTGAGCGGCGATGGCAGGGATGAAATTTAGCATTACTGCTCTAGCACTATTGTGAATGGTTGAGGTGTGATGGTAGTGATGAAATGAGGCAATACTGCTCTCGCGCTATTGTTGATGGTTGAACGGAGGTGATAGTGATGAAATGGGGGAATTATTGGGGTCGCTATCCCTGGCGCTAAATTCTTTTATAGCTAACGTCAGATCAACCCCTATCATCTCCGCCAACTGCCTTATCAGCCCCAAGTTGTTCCGACAACCTACCTACGGTACTATTTTTTAACAGCGAACATCTACACGTTCCTCAGTCGCACCAGCCACTGTCAGATCTGCCAGTGTCATTCTGGCGAAAATCTTTTTCTTTCACGTCAGAATCAGCCGCCAGTCGT
Organism: Gammarus roeselii; assembly: GCA_016164225.1. Taxonomy (NCBI): domain Eukaryota; kingdom Metazoa; phylum Arthropoda; class Malacostraca; order Amphipoda; family Gammaridae; genus Gammarus; species Gammarus roeselii. The sequence continues at coordinate 3,221 of SDVV010030701.1, forward strand.
ACCATTCTACCGGTTATCACTTTAATGAAACTTTTCCTGCCCAACTTAACCTAACCTAGGGTACGTGTTTCTAACCCGCGGGGCAAACATACGTATTTTTTTAGGGTACGTAATGCCGTTTTTTAGCGTTTTTTTATTGATGTTTCACTAAAGTGATAACTGTTAGGTTGGTACGCCTGTTTCGCTGAAATGACACTGGCAGATATGACAGTAGCAGATTTTGAAGTGGTGGAAAATGCGTGTGGGCTGAATCATCGTTAGGTAGAAAGCACGTGGGATGAAAGATTTTTAGCGGTTATGACAGTGTCCGGCTATGACAGTGAGGTGAAGTGAAGTGGCGATAGTGCGCGTGTGCGGGAATAATTTTAGCGCGAAAGCTGGGCTCCCCATTATTGCACGAGCGTTATTGTTAATGGTTGAGCTGCAATGGTAGTGATGATCTGAGGCAACAGAGATCGAGCGCTATTATGAATGGTTGAACTGTGATGGTAGCGATGATCTCGGGCAACAGTGTTCTATAGTTCTATTGTGATTGCCTGACTGCGATGGTGTTGAACTACTGACCCGATAGTGTTCTAGCGCTATTGTGCATGGTTGAGCTTCTATGGTAGTGATGGTCAACGGCGACTGTCTTCGAATACAATTGTGTTCGTTTGAGCTGAAATTGTAGTGATACTCTACGACGACTGCGCTTGAACGCTATCATGAATGTTTGAGCTGCAATGGTGGTGATGGATTGATGTCTTATTTTCGGATTTCCTCTGCTGTGCCGGTAAATATTTTGTATTGATCGCGGCTGGAATGAAGAAGTTGATAGTATATGTCCCCACACATCAACGTGTTGCTCCTACAGATTAATGTCATGGTTGGTCAGACTCAAAACAGAGTAGTGGACCATCTTTCGCCAGCTTCCAATACATCAAAGGACTCGTCTCCTGTGATATATGCAAGGTTCAGCTTTCTCAGGCGACACATCTGTACAACATCATATTGTTCAGTAAGGCCTCAATGGTATACAACTATTATTGAATATACATTAATGTTCCTAGTGTTCCCTTTGTTAATTGATTCGTAAAGCGAGCTTCCTCACTCATGAAACAGGCCTTTTTGAACAATGTTATCATGTCAATTCACAGCATTATACTGCCGCGTCCATGGCAATTAAATGTAGTTTAATAAATATTGCTGATTTTGCAAATGCACGGAGTTAATGAAAGAATCTTCGAAAAATGTACAATGCAAGTTTAAAATTCAATGCGCTGTACGATGAAGTGCTCTTTAGTTTTATTTTGGTTTCGCGTTATGAGCGAGATGGTTGATTCCAAGCAGCAGTGGGTCTGTGACTAGGTTGCGTTATTTCTCCCTGGCTGTTCCATCTCAACTTGTGCGGGGGGGTCAGAAGAGGGAATTCGAGTGTATTGGGTCGAGGTTTGGAGTTTCTATCTGTAAAATGACGAAGTTGATCTGATGAGTTGATTGCTTCATGCGTAGGGTTCAGCACTTTTGGCAGATTTGGAGAGGTTAAGTAGTCTTGTGCCGAAGGTTGGCTGGGTGTGTAAGAGTATGTGGCTGTTAAACATGGGTCCACGACCAAAGTTATGCGATGTTCGAGGCAAGATGGTGAGCGTGAAATCAGTTATTTGAGGATAAACAGTGCTAAAGTAGTTGGTCTCTAATGTCTAAAAGACTGTACAGTCCAAGTAGTTCATATAGTGTTTCGTTCTCTGAAGAGTGTAATGAGGTCATGGTACTTGTGAAGGGATGCTAAAAGAGACTTGAATGAGAGGGTACTTGTCCCAACTGTGCTCAACACGACTGAAACGTTGGGGTGAGAGCGGATGAGACAAGATGGTGGATTGTTCTAGATAAAAACTGTTCAAGAGGGATGGCCAGACTCACTGAAGGATTGGAACAATGGTCACGTTATTCGAAGAAGAATGGGGAGGGCGAGGAAGTTGGAAGAAAAATAGGTGGTTCAAACCCATGTAGAGGTTGAATGATGAGGGATGGATGAAAATGTCTATGAAAGCGCATGGATAACGTGAAGCAGGATTATGGAATAGACTCATATATGTAAAGGTAGCGAGACCGCGTGCAACAGAAAGAGCTGCTGGGAGACTGACTGCTAAAAGTTGGATTGACGTGACGCTGATTGGCTTTCTAGCCCTTGCCTGCCTTGTTGAGAACTAACATGGCGTAGGTGGGGGAAGGCGCGTCATCTATGATGCAGCAGGGTAAATCAGATAAAGTGGTTGGACCCTGCTACTCACACTAATCACTATCATTAGTCCTCCCTCGCGGGGCATGATATAGGTAATAGGGGCCGCTTGAGACGGCCCAAAGTAAGTGCACCAGCGAGGCGCGTTTCAGGGCTGAAGGTAGTGTACCCACTAGGCTTCCTTGATTGCAGATTTGAGTGCACCAATGAAGCTTCCATCTGGGCTTCAACAAATGCCCCAACAAGTCTTCTGTAAGAGTTGATTTAAATGCATCAACGAGACTACCCTCAAGGCTAAAGCAAGTGCAACAATGAAGGCATCTGTGGTGAATTAAGTGTAACAATGATGTTTGTTTCCGGGCTTAAATATGTGCACCAACAAAGAATCCTCCAAGATTAAAGTTGTGAGTTGTGAGTAAACTGTCGTGGATTCATTCAGTACAAAAATTAAGTGCACCAGCGTGGCTCACATCAGGGCAGAAGTAAGTTCAACAATTCGGCATCAATCATGATTGAAATAAGTGTACTACCAATAAGGCATCCTCTATGGCATCCACCAATAAGGCATCCTCCAGAGTGTGCAGCAACTTAATTTTCATTTAGGGCTAGAGCAAATGCAACCACGAGGCGTCTCCCGAAGTTGAAGTAAGTGCACCAATCAGTCTTCCTTCAGAACTAATGAAATTTCACCAGCGAGGCTTCATTCAGGACTAAAGTGTTTGCATCACCGAGATGTAAGTGCAACTACATAGAATTCCTTTTGTGAGAATGTAAGTGCAGCAATGAGTGTCTAGCAGGGATTCAGTTATGAAGTAAGTAAGCCACGAACGAGTCTTCCTTCGGAGCTGAAATACATATGCCACATCGTCAGCTTCATTCAAGGCTGGGGTAAGAGCACTAACGAGACACACAGATTCTTTCAAGGCTGTGAATTAAGTGCCCCTACGAGGCTTCTTTTGCGGGCTGAAGACGTTGGACCATAGAGGCTTCATTCAAGGCCATAGTAAGTGCACCTTAGAGGATTACTCCCGAGCTGAAGACACTGTACAAACTTCATTCTTGACTGAAGTAAGTGTACAAGCTATTTTTTCACTGCTGATGTAGGTGCTCCAACGAGACTTCATTTTGGCAACCTTCTGGGTTTAAGTGAGTTAACTAACGGTACTGCTATGAAAGTTGATTTGATAAACTGTCGGGGTTTCGCTGAGGGCTGAAGTAAAAGCATCAACGAAGCATCCTCCTCGGGTAAAGTTAGTGCGCCAATTAGCTCTTCATCAGATTTCCAGTTAGTGGTTCAATGACAGCTTCAGTCAGGGCGGATGTAAGTTCACCAACAAAGCATCTTTTGAAGCTGAAGTAAGTTCACCAGGTATGTTTTTTACGTTCGAATTATTCCGCACAGAAACCATTTTCAAATGAAAATAATTACATACAAAATTTTCCTTTTCTTTTTTCAACCGTTGCTTAACAACACCGAAAGCTGATTGAACCAAAACTAATAGTGTCGAAAGAAAATATCACCTAACTGTTGTAACGTCGAATACTAATCACACCGGAAACTTAAATCGCCGAATACATTTTCAAACGAAAGCTAAGAACCTCGAATCTTCTGAAACCGAATTCATTTAGCACCAAATTCTTACACGTTAGAATTATTTACAGTAGAATTCTAAGACAATCTAGCATCGTCTGGGAAAGTACCCCATCATTCAAATCTCTATTTGCATCCCGGTCTAAGTTCCATTAGTTTATTACACTCTTCGTTCGTCCAACACTTCCAGCTGAGCTCGAAAGCCTTTACAGCCGACGTGAGATCTGCATGCCTGCTGTTAGGGCCGAATCCCTGCAGCCTCAAAAGTTCATATGATAGATAGGAGTATTACAAGACACCTATTGGAAATATAAATTAATCTAACAAGAAGTATTTAGAACAAAACGTATTTGCACCGAGAGCGTTTATGATCGAAACAGTCACACCCGAAACTCTGCCGTGGGAATTTCCCCCAGCCGTGATCATTGGGGCAAGGACAGTGTGGGAGCATTGTGTTTCTAGTGGACCGTACGACAGCTGTAAAGCTGCATGGAAAAATAATTTTATATTCGATCTAGTGTTATCAAGAGGTGAATGGTAATGCAATTTATGCTACATTTGATGTTAATACAACTTACGTAACTTGCGATATCATGACTCAAAGAGAGTGTTCTTTAAGAACCTAATTGGTCTCCTGTGTTTTTTATAAATCAATTTCAATGGGAAACATATTTTATCATACCAGATTTTTAATGTGTAGCATCCCAGCTGATAGATATGCTACCATGTATCCTGTTGGTCGACTTAATGCGTTTATAATTATATTCTCTCTACCAAATAAAGGTGAAACGCCCATGAAATACGTTCACGGCCGCCACAATGGCAGATGTAAATAAAAGGTACGTAATCAAGTACTGCCTCACTCAAATATCTGAACTCCAGTTTTAAGTTATCATACATCCACAATTAGTTGGTAACTGCTTCTTATCATTTTAGCATTTGTTGCATCCTGACTACTGTTCTATTTTGTATTTACATCATCAGATGGTAGTTAACGGCATTGAAAGTCCTTGCAAAAGATACAATTAGACAGACTGCTGAATAGGTCTGATGAGTGGTCAAGATTTCACAAATAGCTTGAAATAGTTTTCAGACATTTGTTGGCAGAGATATTGGCAATTCCAAATTTGTCTCCAACGCATATTAATAGAGATTGGAGTAAATAAGCGTATTTGCACCTGACCAGAGAGTTTCGCTTGGAGATTACCCTCGAAATAAATTGCCAGATTGTATGAAGTGGGATTCGTGACTGTTGTCGAAAAAGTTGTGTTGAATTATCACACATCGTTTCCATTCTGGATTTTTCATTTTGTTGATTTAGAGAAAGTTTTATGTGTTCTTCATCAGTGTGTAGCTATTGAAACATATGTGTTGAGAAACGTTTGCTAGAAAACAATGACAGCAGAACACATTTTGTCGGTTTTCAATATTGCTTTTGACTCATGATATCATATTTGCCAGTTCAGTAAGAATTGTTCGTCATATTTGTGACTAGTTATAAACGGAGAAAATAGCAATTGAATGTCAGATTTTGTGGAAAAAATTTATGTTTGAAACATCGTTTGGTCGACTGGAGTTACATACTTTCCAATCTCGTGCAAAATAACTTCTGGATTTTATGTTATCAGGCCAATGAACATGATTTTTAATTTTAGTGCCAATTTTAACACTTTCCAAACATGATAAATGAAAATTGGTTTCAAACTATTTAAAAATAGTTGTTCATAATAAATTTGCAACTATTTACAAATAATATGGATCAAGTTTCAAATCTTTTTATAATAAAACCCATGAATAAATAAGAATTGATGACGGACATGGGTCAGCTAATCAGTTTTGTCCAGTTCTGCAGACAGTGGAGAGACCCAAGGATACTTACTATGTTTGGCTCACCAGTTTGAAAAAATTGCTCAAGAATATCCTGTACGTTTCTCTGCTAGTTATAAATAGGTACCACAATGTTCACAGATGAGGTAACTGTAGCCAAAATCATTTTTTCAGAGCTGAATTACTTGCTACAACTGAGCTTCTTCCAGGGCTTCGGTAAGTGGGCCAACGAGGCTTCAAGGTTCCATCCGTGACGCTGTAAGTTCATCAGCAAGGCGTTCTTTAGAGCGCGAGTAAATCCATCAACGTTAGCTTCATTCTAGTCTGATGGAAATGCATCAACAAGGTCTCTTGTAGAGGTAAAGCGAGTGCCTTAACTAGTCTCCTTCAGGTCTGAAGTCAATGCACCAGTGCGGCAGCCTTAAGGGCTGAAGTAAGTACATCAACATTGAACTTATTTTAGGCTTCTTTCAAGGTTAAAGATAGTCCACCCACGAGGCTTTCTACACTTATGAAGTAATAATTTCAAAGTGCACCAATGAGACTTCTTTCAAGACCCAAGTAAGTGAACCAACTAGGTTACATTCAGGTCTGAAGTGGGTACACCAACGAGGCTTACTTCAGAGATAAATCAAGTGAGGCTTCCTTCGGGGGTCAACATTCAGGTCTGAAGTGGGTACACCAACGAGGCTTACTTCAGAGATAAATCAAGTGAGGCTTCCTTCGGGGGTCAACATTCAGGTCTGAAGTGGGTACACCAACGAGGCTTACTTCAGAGATAAATCAAGTGAGGCTTCCTTCGGGGGTCAACATTCAGGTCTGAAGTGGGTACACCAACGAGGCTTACTTCAGAGATAAATCAAGTGAGGCTTCCTTCGGGGGTCAACATTCAGGTCTGAAGTGGGTACACCAACGAGGCTTACTTCAGAGATAAATCAAGTGAGGCTTCCTTCGGGGGTCAACATTCAGGTCTGAAGTGGGTACACCAACGAGGCTTACTTCAGAGATAAATCAAGTGAGGCTTCCTTCGGGGGTCAACATTCAGGTCTGAAGTGGGTACACCAACGAGGCTTACTTCAGAGATAAATCAAGTGAGGCTTCCTTCGGGGGTCAACATTCAGGTCTGAAGTGGGTACACCAACGAGGCTTACTTCAGAGATAAATCAAGTGAGGCTTCCTTCGGGGGTCAACTAAAAACAATGGAAAGACAAAACCGCATTTTATTACTTGATTACTGTCAGAAAGTAACACATCCAGACCATTACCACAATTTTTCTCGATTATCTCAGATTAATTACAAAAAAAAAACTTTTCGATTTCAATTCATTCATTTCAAATTAGCCTCAATCCAGCGTAATTGAGCGTTATTTACATCGTATTCAGAGCGTTTCTCTCCTCACTCTCTCTTATTGTGAAGGATGCTGACAGCTAGCATCGTTTCTCATCCTGTTGGTTGCGGCCCCAGGACACGCCATAGGAAGGCAGCCTACGAGGACGAAATCAGCCCTGCAAACAAAAAGAGCTTCCCGCATATAAATACGAAACACTAGAAATGAGACCAAAATCATAGGAATAAAAACGTTCAGCAATAGTCGGAATATTATTCATAACTAGATACCTCCCCACTAAAGGGGTAATCCACGCTTGTTGGCTCTCACTTCAAAGGAGAACTAAGCTAATTTTTTTAAAGTGAACAGTTCGAACGAAAATAAATGATTGCCAAATATCTTTGGTATCATTGTTCGTTGCACATTTTTTCAGTAGACAACAAATTCAATGTATATTTTACCGTTTTGTAATAAAGACATGTTCCGAATTCATTCGAAATTGTATTGTAAACTATATTTTGTTCATTTATCGATGATATCCCATATGAACAAATTTTCATGGAGTGCCTGCACATGCACGGCCCTCAGCTGGAATATCGAAACTGCCATTGCGGGCAAGCGGAAATAACACAATGTCCGGCCAAAAATAAAATTGACTCAGCTCTTCTCAAGTAAAATGAATCAAGAGCAGTAAGACCAAATGGTATGAACGACTTAAAAAAAATTACGCTTGTTTCAATAAATTGTCACGACCGAAACGTAGAAAAAAAAATAGATTGTTCACAGATATTGTTGGATTAAAATAATCATGTTCCTTCTCGTCTACGTTCCGACGTAATTTTAGCACATCTGGAATCGAAGGTTACATCTGAAATCAATGCTTCTTCTGGGATATCATGTCCTAGGCTCAAATGTCATAAGCACAACTAGGTACTCGTATTCCTCAGAATTAAACATCATCTAACTAAATTGTGATTTATAGGTAGCTACTCCAATTTCCCTTCAAGAAATAGAGCACTGCAGTATTCATGATTTACAATTCATTTTTTGTATAATTGCACAATATTTGATGGTAGTTATCTGAAGACAACCTCCTTGGGGTGGATGGATGATTATTCATTTTATAGATCATTAACACTTTATTTTAGTATTTAGTATTTTTTCTTGCTTGGGCTCTATTATATTCATCTGCCCTTTTTTCATAGTGATAAATTTTGCATTGGTTATTTTTATTATATGCATCGAGGTTGGTTGAGACAAGGTGACCCAGGGAGAGGAGGTCCTCGTGGGATCCGCGGGACTCGGGGACCCGGGGTTTCGGGAACCCGGGGGACTTGGGAGACCAGGTGGATTTGGGGTGGTCCACTTGGATCTTTCTGGGGCCCTTAGGGACACCCTTGAGACCCTTTGGGAGCCTTTTGAGAAACTGTGGGACCCTAAAGAGGCCCCTCTGAATCCTG
>SDVV010030702.1:0-11644 GCA_016164225.1 Gammarus roeselii
CCCCAAATCCACCTGGTCTCCCAAGTCCCCCGGGTTCCCGAAACCCCGGGTCCTCGAGTCCCGCGGATCCCACGAGTACCTCCTCTCCCTGGGTCACCTCCTCTCAACCAACCTCGATACATATAATAATAATGATAAAATTCAAAATTTATCACCATGAAAAAAGGGCAGAGAAAAATAATAGAGCCCAAGCAAGAAGAAATGATAAAATACTAAAATAAAGTGTTAATGATCTATAAAATGAATAAGCATCCATCCACCCCAATACAGCAATCGAATGCTGCACTCCTGATCTGGGCAGTGACAGCACTCGAACGCTGGTGATGTTGTTGCTCAAACCCAGTTCCTCCTGCAATGGAGGAGCCACGGCCGACGCACAGTCAGAGGCTCGATAACCCACCGACGTGTGCGTGTTGGGAGTGCTTCAGCAGGTGCAATGCCTTATATTAGGCCTGCACCCATGAAGAAGCTGCTGCTGTCTCGTGGGCGCTCCCACATATCACATACTGACGTGATGTTACGGTGGAGCCTGCCGGGTGCGGTGGTTGGGAACGACGTCATGACGTGCTCAATCGTATTGGGTGAACCCTGGCATCGCAAACAGAAATCGGAAGGGACATTCCCCAGTCTATGCTGGGATGACTGGAGGGCCGTATGGTGCCCACACCTCAGCCTCGACAGGTGGACTCTGCCAACCCTGGGCATCCCAAACTCCTCCACGTCCACCTAAGGCGGGTGAATCTACAAGACCGTGTTGACTCTGTGTTCATCTAATGCAAGAGCAGTGAAGTGTGAGTGTATCTGTTTGTGCATAGTTGTATTATTTGTAGGGTCAGGGATGGTCGCGTAAAAAGAACTGGAGTGTGTTGCCAGTGGGTCATTTAGGTGTCGGCAGGTTGGAGGAGGGCTCAGTAGGTTGTGACAGGGCTGCGCCGGGTTTGAAATCTTGTTGAAGAATTGGGTCCCTCTCACATCAAGATGATGTTCGAGAGGGAGGACCTTGGTTTCCTCATGCAAGTGCAGACTAGATGTGGTCTGTGTTCAGCCCGTTGCGATGCGCATGGCCATGTTCTGTATCCTTCGTTGGGAGTTAGTGTGTGTGGGTGCGAGGTCAGAGGACCAAGCGGTGTTTGCGTAGGACATAATGGGAATTGCGAATTGCTTGTATAGTGTTGTAATTGATTCCTTGGAGTGACAGTAAGAAGTTCTATTGAGTACCCGAGACACGGTCGAACGCTGTGATCCTGATCAGGGCAGTGCCAGTGCTCGAACGCTGCGCTCCTGATCAGGGCATTGGCAACACTCGAACGCTGTGATCATGATCAGAGCAGTGCGTGACAACACTCAAACACTGTGATCCCGATTAGGGCAGTGGCAGCATTTGTAAGCTGTGATTCTGATCAATGTAATGACAGCACTCGAACGCTGTGGTTATGATCAGGGCGGTGGCTAACTCGAACGTTCAGATCCTGATCAGGGTAGTAGCTACACTCAAACGTTAAATCCTGATTAGGGCAGTGTAAATATTCTAATGCTGTGATTCTGATCAGAGCAGTGGCAAAAGGCAAACGCTGTGATTGTGATTGGGGCGGTTACAACACTTGAACGTTATGATCCTGATCAGGCCAGTGCATGGAAACACTCGGACCCTGTGATCCAGATCAGGGCACTGGCATCACTCGAACGCTGTAATCCTGATCAAGGCACTGGCAGCACTCAAACGCAGTGATCCTGATCAGGGCAGTGTCAGCACTCGATCGCTGTGATCCTGATCAGAGCAGTGGCAGCACTCGAACGCTGTGATCCTGATCAGGGCAGTGGCAGCACTCGAACGCTGTGATCCTGATCAATGCAGTGGCAGCACTCGAATGCTGTGATCCTGATCAGGGCAGTGGCAGCATTCGAACGCTGTGATCCTGATCAGGGCAGTGGCATCACTCGAACGCTGTGATCCTGATCAGAGCAGTGGCAGCACTCGAACGCTGTGATCCTGATCAGGGCACTGGCAGAACTCGAGTATTGTGATCCTGATCCGAGCCGTGGCAGCACTCGAACGCTGTGATCCTGATCAGGGCAGTGGCAGCACTCGAACGCTGTGATCCTGATCAGGGCAGTGGCAGCACGCGAACGCTGTGATCCTGATCAGGGCAGTGGCATCACTCGAACGCTGTGATCCTGATCAGGGCAGTGGCAGCACTCGAACACTGTGATCCTGATCAGGGCACTGGCAGAACTCGAACGTTGTGATCCTATTCCGGGCCGTGGCAGCACTCGAACGCTGTGATCCTAATCAGGGCAGTGGCATCACTCGAACGCTGTGTTCCTGATCAGGGCAGTGACATCACTTGAACGCTGTGATCCTGATCAGAGCAGTGGCAGCACTCGAACGCTGTGATCCAGGGTAGTGGCAGCACTTGAACAGCCTGGGGCATCTAAAAAATCCTATACTGATAAACACCTAATGTGAGTTGTCCTCCGTAAATGAGAGATCACGCACCGAATAGCACAGCAATATAAATCCCACAAAAGATGTATTGGGCTGTTCATGGTCGGTGCATAATCTTTCAATTCGAAACTGAATGCTCGTAATTACTTGCATTGTACCGATTTCTTATTCTCGATCGCAACTGTGTTATTTACTGACATTAGGGTGCGATAAAAAAAATCCCATGGTATCAAATGAATGAAAATCACTGAATTTTAGCTACATAATTTATAGCTGACAAATCCCGCCATATTTCAATTGCAGAAGTGCTGACAAAGTTTTCTTACGCTCCCTCAAAGAACCTAAAAACTAGCTACCTGTTTTATTAAGTTAACCATCCCAGTTTTGTGATATAACCAGGCAACAAGTCCATGAAAAACGTATCGGAAAAAGCAAATAGCTTTTGGAAAACATGCCGGACTGTATGATGCTGGGTAAAACCCAAATATCCCACACAATGCACAAAGACGGTAATATGTTTATGTAGCTGTGTACAAACCCTTTCCGTTCTTGTAGGTACAGAAGCGAGCAAATATACGTTTAAGGTTAGTCTGTGACCGGAAAAACAAATTCGACTCTCCCCACATGTAATTTAACTTCATATATTTTTGTACGGTACTGTGTGTGGACAAAGCGCTTCTTAATGCTTAATATTGATCAAATTTTCGATGAGTTCAAATATAGAGTGGAAAATGGACATAGAAGATTTCACTTAGTTTTAAATCGTAAACAAATTTTCGCTCGCTACTGTACCAGTAAGCGTATGTACCAGAGCGGAAATGTCTAAACAATTTAATTATGATGAAGTAACTGTTTTCGCAGACGCACGTAGGAGCGCAAACCTACTAGAATCGATGATCTTCGTGTCCTACGGGGGAGCTTGCGACGACTCGCGTCGTTGCCCTGTGTGAGATAAGCCCCTAATCTTAATTTTAAAAGAACGTGAAGGGGGATGCCAGTTTGTCTGAAACACGTTCAGGATTCAGACTGATGGACTCTTCGATACTACTCGAAAAATTTGAACGCGTTCCAGGATCGCACTACGTTCAGATATGCTCTGTAGCCAGTCGAATGATCTGATCACGTTAAAATAGTACTTGTTGCTTCCATGTTCCACCGGAGTTCCAACGCGAAGTTAATGCAGACTCCCCCGTAGGGCGGTCTGATCACGTTAAAGCATGAGCGCGTGTAATATTTCTGGTTGCAAAACACCCCCAAAAATTAAACCTAACCTACGCAGCACATACTCATAGCCATGTTAAGTTTTATTTAATTTGGCAGTCATTTTAAGGCACAATCAGACGACATAATTTGTAGTAGAGCTCAATTAAGAAGCAGCTAACCTCAGGATCATTTCCCAGTGGACGCTTCACATCTGATGAAACCCAAACCCCTTTACCTGCACGTCTTGGTTCAGTTTATATTAATTGGTTATCAGTTAGGATGTGACTGAGCTCCTAGCATTTATTTCTAAGACATCCAATCAATATTTGTCTACAAATTACTGTATATGTATGCAGTTGAACTTTTCAGCTTGAAAAACTATGATTTGACGTGGGTGAAGCCACCTTGTTACCTTACGCTCATTTCTGCTTACACTTCAAAGAATGTTGGAATGCATGGCCCCAACACCCTGGTTGGAGCTCCCTGAGTGCCACACCTAGATTCTTTTATTGCACATTGTCCAACCCAGTATAAATCTCTTTTTATAGACGATATCTTGAAGATGCATTTGTGCTGTTCTCTAGGCAAGATCAAGCCGAGTCCTTTTTTAAAAACATAAATAATGTTTATCAGAATATTAAATTCACTAAGGTACAAAAAATTGACTAAAAATTACCATTCCTCGACACATCTGTTTGCCGCATTGCCAAAGATATGGTAACCTTTTTTCGAAACGTCAGTCTACTGTAAGCCGACCTTTTCTGGACTTGGTCGGAGTTTCTTATTTGTTCCTCGTTTATGTTCAAATTAATGCGATTAAGACTGGTTCACCGAGCCTACAAACTTCATCTACTTATAAATGATTTGATTCTGAAAATACCTTCCTACGAAATTATTTCCTCATAAATGGGTATCCCACGTTAATATTTTATAGCTGTATAAAAAAATTCCTGAATTCTGTTTACACCTCTTTGATGAAGGTGGCAACTATAGCACAAAAAAAAAGATTTATTTATTAATCGCATAGCGTGGCGAGCAATCAGTTAAGACTGAATTGGAACTTATGCAGTTGAAAAGAAAATTCAACCCACAAGTTGACCAAAAAGTAGTATTTACTAGTAGTTTTACAATGGGTTCCATCTTCAGGACCAAGGACAACTTGCTGGTAAAATTGTTTAGCAATGATTTGTATGTTGATGGAGCTTGTTTCTAGGGATTACTTGTCATCCCGGAATATTCAATCTCATTTGTAAATCGCAATCTACTTCTTGACCACCCTAATATTTATATCCTCTATCCCCAGGATGAGGTGGTGGGCCAAGGTGAAAGAGGAAGCCTTGGTTTTTGTTGTTTCTGAAGTAGGCGTATTCAAGAACGCTATCGCTCCTCTACAGACAAGGGAATTGAACAACAAATGAAGCGAGCACTCAAATGGTAAACACACGGATGCTTGACTGTGTGGAGAGACAGCCTAATAACACCAGTACGATTCTAGTATAAGAGTCGAAATAATATATATGTCAAACCCTCTTTATGTGGTCAAAATCTGGTGAGCACCAATCAGCATGTCGCAACACAGAGCGGTGAGAGCCCTTCAATTGACATTCAAAATTTTAGTCACATGAATGTTTCAATCAATCAGGAAAAGGAAGAAAAACAAATACAACCACATGCTATGAATTATTGTTCGACGATATTTTTTGTTCAATGTGTACACTTAAAGTGTGTAAACAGTGCAGAGGTTTAGCTTGAAGTCCATCGACCATCTTTTGCTATCTATTCAGATATTAAAAATGAAATATGTCGTTTGGTTTTTAAATTGATTAAATATTCCTGCGATGTTCAAAGAGTGTAATACCACTCGACGTTACCGCCATCTTCGTGATTGTACAACATTGACTCGAAGTTGAATTGTGTATAACTTACTCACACTTTGTAATGATTTACGTGGTTGATCGCTAGAAATCCCTGTAAAAGAACAGTCACATGACAATAAATCTCTGTAACAAAATAAAAACGGCTTAGGACATGGTTTCTGACCCCAAGACCATCTTTCATGTGTGCCGTATTTCCTAACACTGTAGTGGCTTTTCGGTATTCCTAGCTTAGAAACACGAATAAGAATTTCATTGTACGACTCACGAAAACGTCTAATATTTCACAATTGAACTAAGGTTTTGCAAATGATCACTTGACACCGGCAAAAGCAATCCGAACATGAGAAAGCATTCCCAGTGAACCGGATCGGACTGGGAGGTCCGAGTCTCAGTAATTAAACCATATCAGACTGGGATATCTGAAATCCAGGAATTACGAGGTGATTGAACCTGATCAGACGGGAAGATTTGTATCTCAATAGCGATGAGTTAATTAGTATAGTATAGGATGTAGGCCTGGAATGGGTCGAAGAGTTCATTCTAGTAGTACTTCAATTTAAATTTTGCAATGCTAGCCGCTTCAAGGCTCAAACAGAGGTTGCCTCTGTCTGCGCTAGCTGTTTCCACCTTTCTAACTCGGTATGGGGGGCGGAGAATTGGTCTTCCAGTGCTTGTCATTCCGATTTCCGAAGGTGTTGATGTTGTTACAATTTACTACATCATGTGGCAAACGGATCAGATTTTGGTGCCTTGATTGGAAATAAATGTTTGGCAACTGATTTTCTGGAGGGTTTCAATTAAAGTTTTTGTATAGAATCTCAAGCAAGGAGCCCGTCAGAGCTGGCTTCAGTAAATTCGTTCAGTTGTGTATAAGTTTCTATGAGCTTACCTCGCAGTCGTCTTCTTTCCAGCGATATCAGCTGCAGCCCTCTAAGGGCTTGTGAGCATGTCTTGGATATCAGTACTGAGAGCATTTTTGTTGCTCGGTGTTGAATCCGTTCATACATGATGATATCCCTACTTAGGTGAGGGGACCAGAATCAAATTGCAACTTTCAAATAGGGTCTTACAAGTAGAGCATACAGTAGAAGCATAATGTCCTTGAGCTAATAGAGAAAATTTCTGGATATAAATCAAAGAACTTTAATGGATTTTCTAATACCAGCCTCCACTTAGCTTTTCCATTTGAGATCATTGGTTATCAATATTCATGTCATTGCTGGTCCATTTCAATCAGATGCTGTTCTGTCATCAAGTAGTCTGGTTTTATATGGGGGTGGATGTATGATTATTCATCTTATAGATCATTAACACTTTATTTTAGTATTTTAGTATTGCTTCTTTCTTGGGCTCTTTTATTTTTCTCTGACCTTTTTTCATGATGACAAATTTTGCATTGTCTTTTATTATATATATATCGAGGTTGGTTGAGACAAGGTGACCCAGGGAAGGGGGGTACCCGTAGGACCCGCGGGACTCGGGGAATCCGGGGTTTCGGGAACCCGGGGAACTTGGAAGACCAGGAGGATTTGAGGGGACCCACGTGAACCCTTTTGGGGCCTTTTGGGACACTCTTGAGACTCTTTGAGACCCTCTTGAGAAACTGTGGGACCCACTTGAGACCCCTCTGAATTTTGGAACCTCTGCTCCGCCCTTCCAAAGCTGTAAAACCCATACACAGAGGAATGTATAAATGTGGAGTGCTTGAGTAGAGAAATTAGTTATTACAGTCAGCAGCATTGCTGACGCAGAGGGGGAGAGCCGCGTCAAGGCTGGTCGAGGTGTGTTGAGATCAGTCGAAACATGTCGAGACAAGTCGAGACTGGCCGAAATGAGTCCAGATAAGCCCATATGAGCTGAGACGAAGGAACCCGGGGAGCGCGGGGGACCCTGGGAACTTGGGTTACCTTCCGGGATCTATCGGGCTCCTTTGGGACCCGAGGGACCTTTGTCCCCCCACCCTATCCCCTTAAACAATATGTATGATGTTTTAGGGGATCACTTGGCTGAATTTTAGGGTTTGACTTTAATGATATTGACCCAAGGAGGTGGAATTACGACAGAATTCATGTGTAGATTTAATTTATTGGTGAGATCTAATATGATGCAATTCAAATTGTAGCACCACACGAAAGTTTCAAATTGACATATTGATAGAAGAAAACAAGACAGTGTAAGTGGGGATTTATTACTCTAAATGACCAATTAGAAAAATGTAATCAAAATCAAACATAATGGGGGCCACGCGTTAAATAAAGCAACAAATAGTACTGTCTCCTGTCATAATGGTGGGGTGTTCGTGTCGCTCTGGCTCAGGACAGGAGAGGCGACAAAGATTTGTTGCCGTGGTGAGCCGGGCGGACAAGAAGAAAAAATTAACACTTTACTTAGAGTTGTTGTAGAACTTGTAGAATGCCTTAAAAAACTAAACTCAGCCAAAAACAACACGATCAACGACACTGATCGAACACAAGAGTGCAGGGTGCACTAGAATGTGAGCGTTACCTTGAGAACAACCTATTGCTGCCTCTGATGGAGGCTGAGTGCGGGTTAGCCTGGCGGTCGGGCCTGAGCCTCTGGCCTTTCCGACACGTGATTGGCGACAGCCAGACGGGGCAAACTGCGGATCTGACTGTGCCAATTGTTCGCTTTTTCTAATGCAAAACTTGACTCCGTACGTTTTAAACTGTATAGATGTTGCTATTTTTAACTAAGGCTAGTAATAGGCAAAATTTATTACTATAATTAGTCGGTAATTCTTATTTTAAAAACTCTTCTTTAATCCTGGACTTAGCATTTCAAGATCTTTGTGCCGCTTCCCATATGCTGATTTGCACGCGTCCACTCCTTGTTGCCGCTCTTGGCGCGGATTATAGCGCCAAAAATCCTTGTTGCTGAATGGTTCCTTGCAGTATTCGCCGGAAACTTTGAGCTGGAGTCCCGCACTGCTTGATGGCAAGTTGACGTGCAGAGGGATTCCCGCCGCCAGAGGGAAAACTGCAGTTGACGTGCGGAGGGATTCCCGCCGCCAGAGGGAAAACTGCATCTACGACACATTTCCAATGGGCATTAATACAATGGTCTAAAATATAATACCTTAATCGTAAAAGCAAATACATTATTTACAGGAAGTGAACTGCGCGACAGCTGACGTGAGGGAGAGCAATGATGTGGTTGTTATTTGGCTCTCGAAATTGGCACCGCGATCTGTCGTCAGTGTTTCTGGTACCCCATACCTGGCAACCCAGCTCATCAGGAATGTCTTTGCTACGGTTTCTGCAGTCGTATCCACTATTGGTATTGCTTCGGGCCATCTTCTGTATCTATTTATTATAGTCAGTACATAACGGTAGCCATTGTTGCACGGGAGCGGGCCGACCATGTTATGTGGACTGCTTTGAAACGGTCTGAAACTGGTGCAAATGTTGAAGAGGTGCCTTATTGTGGCGAGTTATTTTGTCCGACTGACAACTTTGACACATTTGGGCTTGTTTGCGAATGATTTTGCTCATGTTTGGCAAAAACACCTTGACCTTAATCATTTGGACAGTTCGCCTGATACCGGGATGGGCGAGGTCGGACTGAGACCTCGCCCATCCCGGTATCAGGCCTCGCTCGCGCATTGATTTCGGAATTAACGGTCGTGACTGGGGCGATGAAAATTCGTAGGCGATGCCATTTCTGCAATCTAGTTTGTATGGGTATGCTTAGCCTTTTTGAGAAGCCTCGAATTGCTCGTCGACGATGGATTTGAATTTCTCATCGTGGAGGTGCGCGTGGGCAAGTTCTTCGAGTGTCATTGCTGGGTCCGCGACCACATTTATCGCATTGGCTCCTCTGAGCGCATCGGCTACTATGTTATCTCTACCGCAGATATATCGCACGTCCGAAGTGCTATTTTTAACTAAGTCTAGTAATGGGCGCAAATTATTAAAATAATTTTTCGGTAATTCTTAATTTAAAAACTCTTCTTTAATCCTGGACTTAGCATTTCAAGATCCCTGTGCCGCTTCCCATATGCTGATTTGCTTGCGTCCACTCCTTGTTGCCGCTCTTGGTGCTGATTGATGGCGCCAAAAATCCTTGTTGCTGAATGGTTCCTTGCAGTATACGCCGGGAACTTTGAGCTGGAGTCCCGCACTGCTTGATGGCAACTTGACGTGCAAAGAATTCCCGCTACCAGAGGGAAAACTGCAGTTGACGTGCGGAGGGATTCCCGCCGGCAGAGGGAAAATTGCATCTACGACACATTTCCAATGGGCGTTGATACAATGGTCTAAAATAAATTATCCTAATCTTGAAAGCAAATACATTATTTACAGGAAGTGAACTGCACGACAGCTGACGTGAGGGAGAGCAATGCGGAACTCGACTTCGCGAGCTCTTACAATGTCAATAATCTGAGCAGTTTTTCAGTCAATTATGAACCTGCCCTTTCTTTCCTCTTCACGATCCACAATTTAATAAAGAAGTGCTAGTGTTTTTGTGCGAGAGTTCCTGTTTTTAATATTGTGAACAAGTGTTTTTACAGTCCGTGCTCGCTCGTGCGTGCGTGGACCATAGGTAGTTTCTGTTGTTGATCATTACCGCGTAATTATAAACCTTGTGGTGCGTTGCGGTTGAAGTTGATCTGACCCGTGAAGAGGTAGACCTTGTACCAATTTGACGATACTATATGTGCGCACTGGCATACGTACATATTACTTATGAGGTTCTGAGGGGTTGGAGGCGGGGCTTCATTTCGTTTCGTCTGATTCATTATCTTACCTGAATAAATAAATTGTACTAAAACAACTGAACCGCGTAGTTGTAAACATTGTGTTGCGTTGCTGTCGGAGCTGACTTTGCCCGTGTAGCCGTAAACCTTGTATATATCTCGACGATGCTACCTGTGCGCACTGGCGTGCATACAAATTACTCTTGAACAACTAAATGATTGAAAGCGGAGATCCGCTCTCAATTCAATCTTGTGTGCACCAGCGTGTGTCTGACACGACTGAAAATTTCAAATGTTCTAACTTTGACAACGTTGTTTTCTCACATGCCGAGGCGTGCGAGCCTACTGGAATCCATGATCGTCGAGCCCTACGGGGGAGCCTGTCATCACTCACGTTGAGGCTCCGGTGGAAATGAGGCCCAAATCAAATCGGGTTTAAATTCTGGGTTCCAGTGCACATAACTGTGAACTTCAACATTGAAATTAATTTGCCCCTTGAGATAACTCTACTAGTTTATTAAGGTTCCTGAATAGATATGCGTTTCTGCTGGCGGTTCGCTTAATGGCAGAGTTTGGTGTCATCTGCGAATTTGGATACCGTGCCAACGATGCCGGTATCGAATTATTTATGTTGGTTATGAAATTATTTATGTTGATTATGTGGCACTCCAGATGCAACTATAGCCCACAGTTTTTTGCTCTTGGCCCGTACAGATCCGTTGTTTGCAGCTCGTGAGAAATTTGCGGAGCCACCTGGATTTGGTTTGATTTGAGCCTCGCTTCTACCGGATTTGATTTGATTTGAGCCTCATTTCCACCAGAGCCTCAACGTTAGTATAATAGGCTCCCCCGTAGGGCTCGATGATTATTGATTCAAGTAGGCTTGCACGCCTAAGTGCGCGAGGAATAAACGAAACAACGCTTTCAACGGTAGAAAAAATGTAAAAAATTTAGCAGTGTCAGACGCACGCTAGTGCGCAAAAGAAAAAACGCTCACTCGAAACGGATCACCGCTTCCAATCCTTAAGAACATAAAGAGTGATATGTACGCACCCTAGTGCGTACAGGTAGCATCGTCGAGATCAGTACAAGGTCAGTGGCTACACGGGCAACATCAGCTCCGACAGCAACGCAACACAATATTTACAGCTACGCGGTTTAGTAGTTTAAATACAGTTTATTTATTTAGGTAAGATAAATACTTAGATGAAACGAAACCTCGCCTCCAACCCCTAAGAACCTCATGAGTTTTAGGTCCATACGCCAGTGCGCTCAATTAGTATCGTCGAAATCGGTACAAGGTTCACGGCCACACGAACAAAGTCAGCTCCGGCAGCAACGCAACACTATGTTCACAGCTTCGCGGTCTATTTTATTTATAGTACAATTTAGTAGTAGATT
>SDVV010030703.1:0-11644 GCA_016164225.1 Gammarus roeselii
TATGTGTGTGTGTGTGTCTAAATGTTGTGAAATAGGGGCCGGTGGCCATCAGAATTTTTCGCTGCTTGTAACTTTCCACATCGAACATGTTCGGAAGCATGTTGGGAATGCGAGAAGGTTTTGTTAACGTGTAAATATAGGTTGAAAATACTTCTATTGAACTTCTAAACCATTTGTTTCTCTCATAGCTTATCAGCTCCATAGTTCTACTGGTATGATATAATAAAGGTCTCATAGATTTTGGTTACTGAATGATTTAATATAGATTTAACTGACAAACTGACATGCTTACGTATCGAGGATATATCCTCCTGTTTTCTGACGTAAAGGTATCTGCTACTGGACTTAGTTTACATATATGCTGCCAGATTGTTATTCTTATTTAAGCAGAGCAATGGCACGTTTGCCAGATTCTTTCTAGAACTTCTTGAAGTTGAGATCTATCGTTCTTCAACTGCATACGGGCCGAAATCTTGATACAGCTGGATGTACATTTTCTGTTATAGCCAAGGACTTTAGACTTAAAATCTGCGGTACTCTGAAGCCATGTTTAACTAACTCTGCTTATCCGGTAAAATCTCCACAACTTCTCTCGATTGCGTTCACATTCATGATAAATAAGTTCGAATTATTTACGCGTCACGGCCTATCAAGTTTCATCAACAGTATTAACTCGTACAAAAAACATGACTACTTAAATTATTTTTTCCAGTTTATTCATGTTAGCAAACAAGCTTTTGAAAATAATGTAATTATGACATAATCTTCAATGGACTGTTGTTGTAACCGCATTTCTTAGAAAGCGTGTACATAGCCTAAATATTACTGAAAATAGACCTACACTATCTACCGGTTGGACAATTCTCTGTAATCCTGAGGTATGTTCAGTATTTGCTGCAACGATGCAATACCGAATCATCAATTGTGTTACCAATAGAGCGCCGGAGGAAATATTTGTTGGTTCGGTCTGGAAATTCCTAGAATCGAATCTATTAAAGGAGTGAGAGGGTATCCAGCGAAGATGTGATGTAGGCGCGAGGGAGTGGGTGTGTAGGGATGGGAAAGTAGTAAGGGTGGCGCACCCCCGCTTTAGTGTAGGGGTCACGAGGGGGGCAGAGGGGTCGGCGCGGATCTGGGCAGCCAGTAGCTCGCTGACCATTGTGGGGAGCGGGTGTATGTCGGTGCTTGGACCGCCATCTTGATCATTGCTAAATGTTATGCGATAGTATTACCTGGATGGAAGCCCCCATACAGTGATTCAATGTTACGTGTGAGGTAGCCCTCTGACGCCTTCTAATGCGTAGAGGGGACGGAACAGGGCTTTTTGAGTATTTAGAGGCAAAAGGAAAATCCATAAATGTGTGTTAAGGGAGAGAGAATCCGTGCTGTGCCTTTTCATTTTCTCTTACAAATTCTTAAATCGACTGAGTGAAGTGGGCATCAGCATGCCAATGATTCTAGAGTCCATGTGCCCTATCACTGGTCATAATGACGATGACCATCGGAAGATATGACCTACCGGCCAGATGATTTTGTGGTCATGGTAAAATGCGACCTAAGACCGGTAGTGAGGCGTTCGTAAACGCATTCTAAATAATCAACATTTTATTTGATCCAACGACGATATCATGGACTTTCTCATTGAAAACCACTCGCGCTAATAGTGTTGATGACGTTGATGACAATCAAGAAGACCTAACCTAGCCTATCAATCTGTGTTAATACCATGTTCTTCTGTGTAAAGTCTTCTTGATGTGTATCATGTTTTTTTATTTTTTTTTATCACACAATTCTTTTCTTTTTGTTTTCTCAAGATAATGAATTCTAGATTTCGGAATAATTCATTACCCCCGGGAATTCAAACAGCATTTGAACAATTGATCAATTATTAACCATAAAGCCCATTTAATTTATTTCCTAATAAGGTGAGCTGTTGTCAATAAACTGTCTCGATCGTCCTTTTCGGGTGACGGAGTGGTCCATTTAAATCAATCTTTCTGTAGAGAAAATGACTCCCTTTATGATGTCAATCTCACGCTTAGACTCATCATGAAACATTGCTTCGCAAGTGCCATTGATTTCTCTATTCTTGTTATGGTCTCCCGCCATTGCTTGGCAAAAAGAAGTTATTGCGTGTTTATTGCTCAAGTTTGTCTGTGTAGGTGGTATAGGAAACCTTTTGTTTACACAGGGGATTCGTTAGTAGCGATGTTTGGTGACTCTTAATTGCCGTTTCTTTCACTGTTTGGAAGGACTACACTAATTTGGCCATGTGTGCTCATTTAGAAATTGTTTGCTGTCTTTCGCTCCATCTATCTTATTTTAACGACCTCAATGAAAAAGCCTGGACAGTTTTCACGATTTGTAATGACACGTTTCCGGAATTTTTACCTTCACTACTTATGGTCGGGCAGCTCGGCTGGGATTAGCAGGGTTGTTACCCTCACTACTTATGGTCGTGCAGCTCGGTTGATATTAGCAGGGTTGTTTCCCCCACTACTTATGGTCATGTAGCTCGGCTGGGATTAGCAGGGTTGTTACCCCACTACATATGGTCGTGCAGCTCGGTTGATATTAGCAGGGTTGTTACCCCCACTACTTTTGATCATGTAGCTCGGCTGGGATTAGCAGGGTTGTTACCCCCACTATATATGGTCGTGCAGCTCGGCTGATATTAGCAGGGTTGTTACCCCCACTACTTATGGTCATGTAGCTCGGCTGGGATTAGCAAGGTTGATACCCTCACTACTTATGGTCGTGCAGCTCGGCTGAGAAAAACCCATACTCCTCGAATTGAATATATTTCGGCTCATTGTAAAAACTCTTATTTGTTTTTAAACCTCTTGACGTTTGGTATAATACGGTCTAATGAAATATATGATGCGAGACACGAAACATTATGATGGCTCGCGCTCGTCATAACATGTAACTGCTATGTTGGGCAATTGCTCCGTATCTTTTCAAGCATTAGCTACAACTAGAAACTGGAACAACGATGAAATGCTGAGCATATTTTCTCAACTTTTCTCCACCTTTTAGGCTTCTTTTTCAAGTATTGTTAGCCGAATTTGAGCTGCGATTTAGTTTTGTTTTGAGAACTGCGGCCGAGTCTCCGTTTATCATGCAGGATTTTCCCCAAATTAGACTATTCCATTAGGACTGGCGAAAAACTGCTGTCGCCAGTGAATACGGACGAGAGGAACGAATCTCTGGGGCACTTAGAGATGAAAACCGCTGAATGTTGGCCGTCCGAATAGGACAGACTTTGGTTTCATCTTCTTGATGGATTTGATGTTCTTTCATCTTCGTTCGAACAGCAGCCACTTTTTTTTAGCTGCGCAAACAGGATCACTGTATCATATAATTCATTAATATGTAATTCCGATGAATGACGCCAGTTCGTGAATGAATGTAGTAGTGTTCTACATACTCGACAATTTTGCCGCTGACTCGCAATTTATCTGACCTGTTCATGTTATAATCTACTGTAATATTTCATTTCCGTTCCTTTGTTGCCGTGATTTGTTTTCCAATAGTAACCCCTTTCATCAGAGTTCTCTCGTTTCTTTCTATCATGATTTCTACAATTGCAGTGCACGTCTGGAAGGACTTGATAACAAGGTTGCAGGTCCCTTACATCCAACAAACAACATCAGTCACCTCCTGTTTGCTCTGTGAGATCCGGTCACTCAAACTCGCTTCCTATCACGCTTCTGAAGACAATGCTTTCTTTGGTCATGATTGATTACCCGCGCAATAATAGATGTTGGGGAGGAACACTCGAGTGAGAGGTTGTTTCTCTCGCCATGCAAGAAAGTGTGGAGCCTTCTCGGCGGGCTAATAGTGGGCAAGATGTTACGCTACAGACAAGGCTCGTGTTTATTTTTAAAATAAACGCTGAGGAAACTGCTCATATTGTACTTTGTCAGATTTATTTTCGAATGGTTGTTTCAGGTTAGTTTGCTAGGTTACTTTTGAGGAAATTTGAATTTTTTTCAGGAAGTTGTGTTAATCTGGCGGGTGAGAAACGAATGATATTTTTTGTCTGCCTTTTCCTTTGTGTTGGGATCGTTTTTCCTGTTATTGTCGAATCTTCTTCATGGTATTGTTATTTTTCTGGTCGTGTGCGTTTTCTTTTGACGATAAGGATTGACGAGTTTATAATAAACTGATTGAGAAATCAATGAATACCCACTACGAATAGTTGATTTGATTCCAAAATATGCGCTATGCTCGTCCTTCTGGTCATTTGCTTGGCCTTATCGTCAAAACATGGACAAGTTCGTATTGTAAATTAATCCAACAAAGATTCGAGTAAATAATAATGCATCAATTTTCACTATCGATTAAAACGAAATTGCCATCTCATCCCGTTTGTTGTAAACAAATAAAAATTGGCATGTGTGTACCTGAACATTAACCTCTTCGGACGAAGGATGATTTTAAGGAGAGTGAATGGGTGCTGTTCACGATTTTCCTTCTATTCTATTTTAAGGAAAATGATCACGAGTTCTGTTAGTGATGAATAACTGTTCGGTTTGTATTCATTGTGATGTTTGTGTCGAATGGTATTAAGCTTTGGACATGATTTTGATGAATTAAATACATCATTCTAATTTGAAGTTTTATTTTTGCTTGTTCCTCACCAAAACATTTCATTTTTTACACAACGTCAAAGAAAAAAAAATCGAGGAGAAAGCTTCTGACGGCAACTTTGACGTTCTCATCAATCCCTGCTTCCTTTGTCGCGAAGCAGTGTTCTTATTCTATCGATCCCACGCATTTGCATCCAGGCCTTCAGTAATTAACTTCAATGTTGGAGAAGCCCTCCCCGCGGCTCTATTGCACTGATCCTTGTTTGCTCGGCCAACCTTCCGTCTTCAGTTAATTCCTCTCGAAAGAAGAAACCAGGCTTCTTCTTCCTGTCTTTTAGTTCTTTTATTGATGCAATTCGGAAGTGGAAATGAGACTCCTTCGCAGCACCATTCGGTGGGGAGTTTCTCGCGTCTCCATCGCCCTGGCGTGACTTGACGTTATTCTGGCGCGGACCTCTGTGTTGTAATGTCCTATATTTCACTCTGATTGCCATCGCATAGTTTTCATAGTGTAATTTCCTCTTCTAATTTGGGGCCGAAGTTTGTATTGCATCTCTTGGAGCCAGCCAAACTTGGCCGGACTTGCACTTTTTATTGTGGACTGTAAATGTCGAGTGGAAGCAGAGGTGGGGATTGCGGTACTCGTAGAACCTTCTTTTTAGACGTTTTGAAAACCTATTTGGGCTCTGGTCGCTCGTTGTGTTTCTTTGCTATGCTTGCCCAGTTCTGAGGACGAGTACCACCTCCTGTACAAGAACAGTTCTGAAGGCTTGTATCACCTCCTTGCGACGACCCAATTCTGAGGATGAGGATCACCTGCTGCACCAGGGCACAGTTCTGGACCGAGTATCACTTCTTGTACAAGGACCCAGTTCTGAAGACGGGTATCACCTTCTTGCGAGAACCCAGTCCTGTGGACGGGTACCTATCACCTTCTGGTGAGAGTCCAGTTCTGGTGACGAGTATCCCCTCTTGCACATGGGCCCAGTTCTGAGGACGAGTATCATCTCTTGCGCATGAGCCCCGTTCTGGGGACGAAGATCACCTCCTGCACAAAGGCTTCCATAAGGGAATCTAGCAACGAGTGGGAACTGTAGTTTTGTTTCCTCGCCTGTTTCGTAATCTTGCGCTCCCGTTAATTAATCAGTCAAACATATTAATGATTGTTTTGTAACTGGATCATGTTTATTTTCATTTTTAATTCCATATTATTTTTTCTATTGTGTTCTTACATTTTCAATTCACATGTAAGTGTGATGTACACATATCGAAGTTATGTACTGTTGTTATACAATCTCGTATCATTAACAGGACACTTCTGGTATTAATGTCATTTTGGTTAGGGGATTGGCTATTGGAGAAGTGAGCGAGTATCTGACAAGTGGCCCTTGGAAATCAACAGTCGCTGTCTGGACGCCTAATCGAAATTCAGGAATATTTTAAAGTGAATATCTTGAGTAGTTTCGACTAGTCTGTGGTTTCATAGAAACGGATTGGATCAGAACACTTTTCCGTGTCCATAGTTTCTTCCTTACCGACGGAGGCTTGGTCGGGTCTCTGTTCGTCAGGCGTAATCTTGGCCCTTTTAGAACACACTCCGAATTCCCTGCCTCTTAAACCCAACTGTAGACCAGTGTTGGGATTACCACATTACCACATCGACGAAACCACTTCCGCTGAAAGTTGAATCAGTTTTCTATGTTCAGAAAATGTAACACTCTTTACATGTCGGTTCACTACTGTTTCCCATCTTGTTTTCTTGAAAAATCAAAGCGTTTCATGTTTCATCTCGTTTTAGTTTCTGTCTTTGATGGAGATTTTTTTCCTTATAATCCTACAAAATTAGATCTTCCGGTTCACCCTTTCTTCTTTTTCTCTTCCCATCGTATTTAAACTACATTAAATATCCAAATTTCTAACCCGATATCTCACTTCTGTGAAACATATCCTGACTGTTAGGCAACACTACTTTTCCTGATTGGAATTAGATTAATTCGATTAGATTAATTCAACTGTTCAAATCATGTTTTAGAACTTTCATTGGTGCCATTTGATGCTCATTCATGGCAGTGGTTTGTTAATTTCATGATTCCGATTCATTGGGTTGACGAATAGTGGCTTGGCAACCGTAGAATCACTAAACGACATGTCTCCCCAACCAAATGCCCTAATAGGAGCATTAAAATCTATGTTATATTGGTAAATTCTATTTCAGTACTTTGTATTTATCAATATTTTTCCCTTTTAGCTCAATTAGTAGAGTAAAATACCCGTGCATGAAGAAAGTGTTTCGCAATATTTTCTTCCATTTCGTATGTAAGAAAAATTTCTCCGAAGTACAAACGAATGTTCTAACGTAAACACCGTTCAGCAATACGGTTAATTCATTACAATTTTCAAATAAAAATAAAGCATTGGTAATAATTGTACAATTGAGGTCCTATTTGCAGGAGGCTAAGGTTGTAATTTTCTGAATTTTTCTAATATCGTCATTCCGCGTTCTCGATAGTTAGTTCATACCGTGGTCCATTAGTAGTTAGATTTTAGATTTGTCATAAACACTTTCCATATCCCTATTGGATTGTCCTACCCGTTTCCAATGTCTGTTTATATTAGAATGTACTGCTCACTCCCTTTGTCTCTGCTGTGCTATTCCTTCGAGTCCTCTTTCTTCGCCGCTTTCTCCTTGTGAAATACTACCCTTGGAGAGTCACCAACTGGTTGTGGCAGGTACTGCGACCTGTTGAGATTTTATCCGAAAGATGTCGTCGAAGTCTGATCAGGAGAAGGGCAAACCTCGCGTCTATTTGATAAATCCCAGAACGAGCTGACCCATAAGCAGGGTAAACAACTCTTCGACTAGCTCTGCTCATTCATCTTCTAAGTCTTCAGCTCGTCTCCCTTCTCCATCTTTTTCTATTTCAGCTTCTCCATCTCCTCCTCCACTTCCTCCTAAATCATCTAAGAGCAGACGTCAGTCTCAGCGCAGGGATCCTCCACCATTGGCACCAAAAACTCATCCTCCATCTTCTCCTGCTTCTTCTTCTTCTTCCGCTTCTGCTTCTTCTACTTCTTCCACTTCTGCATCTTCCACAGCTTCTATTTCACCCGCGCATTCGTCCTCTTCTTCATCATCGTCATCCACAAACACCACCAAGACGATCACCAAAGCTCCGACAAGAGACTCTCCTACTTCTTCTCTATCTTCATCTTCGACACTTCCTCTCCCTGATGTTCAGCTTTCAGCTTTAGAAGCCTCAGCTACCCCTTCACCAACTATAAACCACCAGCTCAATAATCCGCGACTTCATCAGCCTCTTCAACAGCCGCCATCTGTTCAGCCAAGACATTCTCAAACGCGTTTCCAGCAACCCGTGCAACAAGATCAGCATCAAACATTCCAAGCTTCACAGCACCAACCTTCCAGCTTTCAGCACGAACGCCAACTCCTGGCTCCCCGGCAGCAGAAACAATTACAACACCAGCTGTCGCAACCCAAATTGCAACCTTCGTCGACGCTACCTAAATCGAAGCCAACAAAATCAAAGTCGACTTCGGGCGTTCAATCTTCTCAACAAAAGGTACGATCACACTCCATTGGGAAGACAAGCACTTCTCGGTCTGACACAATTCGAGCAGAATCGCAGCAGGCGATACCTATTCAACCATTGCAGCATTCACTGCATCATGCTCTGAACTCTCAACCAAACCAAGAACCCCCTCCTCCACCAATTCAACCAAGAGCCAATCAACCGGCTCCCCAAGTTCTACCAAGGAACGTGGCCCAATCCCACCAGCAGTCATTGGAAACATTATCTAATGTTCCGTCTTCGGGAATTTCCATAACAGTTTCGGTAGCATCCAACGAAACTGTTCAGGAAAGTATACAGCTACCTTTGCCCAGCCAGGTTGTGGCAAGTGGACAACCAGTGACTTTATCTCAACCACTGCCATCTGAACAGAACAAAGACTCGACTGCAATTAATCAACAGTCTCTCCAACAATCTCAACAACAGCAAGCTCCTTTAATGTCGACCATTCTCCACCAGTATTCGCATCAACAGCAGTATCAGCCGCATCATCCCGACAGTCGCAGTGCCCAATATCACCACCTCACTTCACCTCATCATCTTCAATCTAATATTCCTCTCTCAGTACACATTCAATCTTCTCTTCAACATCCTGGTCATCTCCAGTCGTCTCTACAGCATCCAGGTCACCTGCAATCTCCATTACAACATTCTCATCTTCAATCTTCTTTACTGCAATCACCACTTCAACATTCTCCTTTGAGAACATCTCCACATCAGTTAGGGCCTGGAAAACCATGGTCCCTTCAACACAATCCTTATATTCAACGACCTTCTCCGCTGCAGTCTCCCCTTCAACACTCTTCACTAACGCACTCTCCCATTCCTCACTCTCCAATTCAGCATGCATCCTTGCAGCATTCACCGATTCAACAATCTCCTTTACACTACGCGTCTGCTCGGCACTGGCCTCCCCGACCTTGCCATCGGCGTCAACTGTCTCTTCAGGAGTCTCCACTCCAGCAAGGTCATATTCCCCCTGCACTCCTTCAGCAAATACCGCTCCACCCCTCGTCCCGACATCCGAGGTCCCCTTCTCCGACAGATGGCTGGGCTACGACACGTCGAGTGCATCGCAGAACTTCAAAGGGTTCTCTAGCTCTGTCACCAACCAGGAAATCTCCAGCACGTCGCGGTTCATCTCCTCTGAGAGATTCACCAATTTTGCACCATCGTCATCCCCGGCATCGACACCACGCGTCGTCGACCCATATTTCTCATCGGCACCTCGATTCTCTGGATCCTCTAGACCCTATGGATCCACACGATCCACTTCGGCACGAACCGCCTCTCCACCACCGTCGACATCACACCTCCCACCACCACATCCCCCATCACCAGATGCACAGTTCTCCTTCCAAGTCTACTTTGAAGTCCTCCTGCACTTCATCGCCCACCGAATCCTCACCTCCCAAGAGTCCCGGCCAAGAGTCATCAATTGCCTCAGTGGCTCCATCTCACTTGTCTTCGCAGCGCCAACATCGCCAGCAAGACATTGTACAGCAGATTGACGTGACGTCTCACCACAAAGATTGCCCTCACCACTACAGCAACATCACCCAACTCTACAAGGCCAAGAAAGTTCATCCTGCAGCCTCGGTAATATTTTGATTTTTGTACCTTACCTTATATATTTTGTCATGCCTTACTTTCGCCGCTGAAAACAAGTATTTCAATTCCAAATTCTTGCGTTCGTTTCCGACATTCTAGTACATATATCCGCTAGAATCCCATGTTTCTGTTGCAGATTTTTTTTTCGTTACTTCTTCGTAATGCTCTTGCCCTAGAGTTTTTAATTTATGGAGCAGGTAGTCAAATCTGCCAGGTGTACGGTGCGGTGCGCTGCGCTCTCTGCTCACAGCATTTACAAGCACAAATATATATTGCAATCTTTGGATACAGGGATATTAGTAAGGTTCATGTTGGGTTGTTACCCTAACATCGTTCCTTGTTAGCACTAAACTGCTACCGGGTATAATAACAACAATGATTTGTTGGCTTACAATCTGATTTTAAATAATTTTTGGAATTGTTTTGCTTCCACGAAGTTGATTTCCTGTCAATTCTTACTTCGGATTACCATCAGCTAGCACTATAAATCAGTTCAACTTGTTTAAGACCCTTTGATGTAGGTGGTAACAAAAGCATGACATTGGTAGACCATTGCAATCTTTTGATAAATGATTGGTTTACCCATCCAAGTATTACTAAGTTAGTCTTCATACAACTATAAAGAAAGAAGATTGCTAAGTTACTTTCGACACAATTTAGATTGCTGGTGTTCTTTCTTCCCGTTGCCCAAGCGAACTGGTTTAACTGGTGTCGTTTTGGCAGCACTTGGCAGTCATGGTTGCTTGTGCTCGTACTTCCTGTTGCCCAAGCGAACTGGTATAACTGGTGTCGTGTTGGCCAGCACTTAGCAGTCTTGGTTACTGGTGCTGGTACTTCCTGTTGCCCAAGCGAACTTGTATAACTGGTGTCGTGTTGGCCAGCACTTGGCAGTCTTGGTTGCTGGTGCTGGTATTTCCTGTTGCCCAAGCGAGCTGGTATAACTGGTCTCGTATTGGCCAGCACTTAGCAGTCTTGGTTGCTGGTGCTCGTACTTCCTGTTGCCCAAGCGAACTTGTATAACTGGTGTCGTGTTGGCCAGCACTTAGCAGTCTTGATTGCTGGTGCTCGTGCTTCATGTTGCCCAAGCCAACTGGTATAACTGGTGTCGTGTTGGCCAGCACTTAGCAGTCTTGGTTGCTGGTACTGGTACTTCCTGTTGCTCAAGCGAGCTGGTATAACTGGTGTCGTGTTGGCCAGCACTTAGCAGTCTTGGTTGCTGGTGCTCGTACTTCCTGTTGCCTAAGCGAACTGGTATAACTGGTGTTGTGTTGGCCAGCACTTAGCAGTCTTGGTTGCTGGTGCTGGTACTTCCTGTTGCCCAAGCGAGCCGGTATAACTGGTGTCGTGTTGGCCAGCACTTAGCAGTCTTGGTTGCTGGTACTGGTACTTCCTGTTGCTCAAGCGAGCTGGTATAACTGATCTCGTGTTGGCCAGCACTTAGCAGTCTTGGTTGCTGGTGCTCGTGCTTCCTGTTGTCCAAGCGAACTGGTATAACTAGTGTCGTGTTGGCCAGCACTTAGCAGTCATGGTTGCTGGTGCTCGTGCCTCCTGTTGCCCAAGCGAACTGGTATAACTGGTGTCGTGTTGGCCAGCACTTAGCAGTCTTGATTGTTGGTGCTCGTACTTCCTGTTGCCCAAACGAACTGGTATAGCTAGTGTCGTGTTGGCCAGCACTTAGCAGTCTTGGTTGCTGGTGCTCGTACTTCCTGTTGCCCAAGCGAACTGGTATAACTAGTGTCGTGTTGGCCAGCACTTAGCAGTCATGGTTGCTGGTGCTCGTGCCTCCTGTTGCCCAAGCGAACTGGTATAACTGGTGTCGTGTTGGCCAGCACTTAGCAGTCTTGATTG
>SDVV010030704.1:0-11644 GCA_016164225.1 Gammarus roeselii
TGTATCTATCCCAAATTTGTATCATAGAATGTCGACTTGAAGACGTTGATTTCCCTCACCAAATTTTTCAATTTTGAGCAGAATACTAAGACAAGCACAGGAACTGAGTATTAATATCTAAGCCAAGCACATGAAATAAGTGTTAATCCAAAATCCAAGAACAGGAATTAAGTCTTAATTTCTAAGCCAAGCACAGGAACTAAGTGTTAATATCTAATCCAAGCACAAGAACTAAGTGTTGATATCTAAGTCAAGCACAGGAACTAAGTGTTAATATCTAAAACAAGCACAGGAACCATGTGTTAATATCTAAACCAAGCCCAGAAACTAAGTGTTAATATCTAAACCAAGCACAGGAACTAATTGTTAATATCTAATCTAAGCACAGAAACTAAGTGGTAATATACAAGCAAAGCACAGGAACTAAGTGTTAATATGTAAACCAAGCACAGGAACTAAGTGTTAATATCTAAGCCAAGCACAGGAACTAAGTGTTGATATCTAAGCCAAGCACAGAAACTAAGTGGTTATATCTAAGCCAAGCACAGGAACTAAGTGTTAATATCGAATCCAAGCACAGGAACTAAGTGTTAATATCCAAGCCAAGCACAGGAACTAAGTGTTAATATCTAAACCAAGCACAGGAACTAAGTGTTAATATCCAAGCCAAGCGCAGGAACTAAGTGTTATTATCTAATCCAAGTCCATATGTGTTTTGCATGATTTGCTGCACAAAAAACAGTCCGTGTGAAACATGCAGTCAGAGCTCCTCCTAAAAGAGTACTGTTTTGTTCATACAAATCATGACAGATTTTTCAAATCGTTCCAACACAGACCAAAGAGGGATACACAACAATTACTCTTGACTTCTGCAGCGAAAGCTTTCGCTGATCCAATCCCCGGCCGTCACTTTTCTCTGTTCCTCTTTACACTACCCACCCGCTGAAAGCTTTTATTGATTCCAAACCGAAATACTGGCTTGTAATAATAACAAATCTAGGGAGTGAGGACAGGCGGGTGCGGCTTCACTGACATATTGCTGGTGATGACAGTCATCGAGGCCGGTAGGTGCAGAGTGATGACGACCATAGGGGCTCGAACCCGTGCTTAGAGCGGCCAGCGAACACGAGGCCTGGACCCTCATCAAAGAGTCGAACCATTTCGACACCTTAATGTATTGCTCTGCGGCATAACAATTGTGATTTAATGGGACCTGGCTTGCACTGAGTACATCTTGCGTCCAGCAATGGAATCAATGATGAAGGGTTGGAGCTTTATAACCATAAACACATCAGTCATTGATACTTCCTTCATTGTGGTTTACAATTACAACCAAGAACACTGCAAACATATCGTCATAGATGGTTTAAAGGCAGTCCGTAAAGAAATAATCTTATCTCGAATACTCAGTGGATTTATTTATCTGTACTTAAATACATGTCGCGTAAAAACATAGAATTGAACGTGGCCGCTTCCTCAGATGGATGGTGTAATTTTTTACCCTAAACTATTGAGACATTCAAAACAGTTTGGAGAGTTTTACTCTGGAACCATTTCAGGTTTCGCCACACAGGTATGAAAGAGTGTTATGTTTTCATTGAAGCTAACATAAACATAGTATTTTCAATTTTCTTGCAACTATGATTATTTCCTAGCATTGAGCTATAGAAAGTTCTTCTCGGCCCTATTTTGAATCTCCTATTTAACAGTTCAATACTCTCATCCTTGGAAAACAGATGTCTGAAAGAGCAATACACGAAAAGAAGGTCAGGGAGGAGCATAATTACGCATCAAATATTTTTCTCATAGGGACGCTTGCTGATCTCATTTTTGATAACAACACGATATCGCTGGTTATCATTTTATCGTCAATTGCATCATCAATAAAGATTTACATCGTAAAAGATATTTCGATATTCATCGTTAAGCAATTATAACTCTTTTTTGATCCACATTAGCCATATGTTGCATGGGTGAAAGGATGACTAACCCAGTAAACGTTCCTAACAATATTATGTTTACGACGATAAACACTGTTATCATTCTGTTTATGACGATACATACTCTTATTACTCTGTCTACGACGATCAACACTTATTATTCTATTTACGACGGCAATCACTGTGGTTATTTTGCTTACGACAATAAACACTATTATTATTCTGTTTACAACAATAAACACTGGCATCCTCTCTCGGCATGAGCACTCGTGCTCGTTTTTTTTTACTCTAATCTAATCTGATCTATTCTGTCTACGACGATAAACACTGTTATTATTCCGTTTACGATGATAAACACTGTTATTACTCTGTTTACGACGATAAACTCTGTTATTATTCTGTTTACGACGATAAACCCTATTATTATTCTGTTTACGACGATAAACACTGTTATTATTCCGTTTACGACGATAAACACTGTTATTGCTCTGTTTACGACGATAAACTCTGTTATTATTCTCTTTACGACGATAAACCCTATTATTATTCTGTTTACGACGATAAACACTGTTATTATTCCGCTTACGACGATAAACACTGTTATTACTCTGTTTACGACGATAAACTCTGTTATTATTCTGTTTACGACGATAAACTCTGTTATTATTCTGTTTACGACGATATACTCTGTTATTATTCTGTTTACGATGATATACTCTGTTATTATTATTATTCTGTTTACGACGATAAACTCTGTTCGCATTCTGTTTACGACGATAAACTCTGCTATTATTCTGTTTACGACGTTAAACTCTAATATTATTCTGTTCACGACGATAAACTCTGTTATCATTCTGTTTATGACGATAAACCCTGTTATTCATGCATGTAGCGGGAAAATGTTAGAAATTTTCTCTTCCATATTAATCAGTTTGCGCAGTATGCACAATTCACAGTACGTACTGTGCAGTATGCACAGTTCACTGTACATACTGTACAGATACACGGTTCACTGTATGTACTGTACACAACGCATAGTTTACTGTACATATTGTACAGTATGGAAAATAAATTTGCTTTCGTTTATAGAGACAAAACATCTCAGTATTTTTTTTTCACCGCATACCAGAATAATAGAGCTAACCGTCGCAAACAGATAATGTTACATACGAAATATTAGTGTCCATTTGCGATTTTTGGTAACCGTGACTGTCCGCGCCTGTTGCAGGACCTCATCGGTTCCGTGACGAAGGGCTTGTTTCGGGATGATCCAATTGTACTCGGTGCCGGTGGTCGGGTGGATGTGGAGGCGTCGAACTTCGAAATAACACGCTCGATGACGTCAGACGCTGAAGCTGCCACATCCAATAATGACTCGTGTAGGCAGTTGGTATCGATTACATTGAACGCTGGAATGGACAGTCCTATGACCATCGTGGACAGTCCTACGACCATCGTGGACAGTCCTACGACCATCGTGGCATTGTGGACAGTCCTACCATCGTGAACAGTCCTACGACCACCGTGGCATCGTGGACAGTCCTACCATCGTGGACAGTCCTACGACCACCGTGGCATCGTGGACAGTCCTACCGTCGTGGACAGTCCTGCGACCACCGTGACATCGTGGACAGTCCTACCATCGTGGACAGTCCTACGAACATCGTGGCATCGTTGACAGTCCTATCATGGACAGTCCTACGACCACCGTGGCATCGTGGACTGTCCTACCATCATCTGCAGTCCTACGACCACCGTGCCATCGTGGACAGTCCTACCATCGTGGACAGTCCTACGACCATCGTGGCATTGTGGACAGTCCTACGACCACCGTGACATCGTGGACAGTCCTACCATCGTGGACAGTCCTACGACCACCGTGGCATCGTGGACAGTCCTACCATCGTGGACAGTCCTGCGACCACCGTGGCATCGTGGACAGTCCTACGACCACCGTGGCATCGTGGACAGTCCTACGACCACCGTGGCATTTATAGTTCACAGGACAATCAATACCAATAGCTGATGAAATATCCCAGTTCAACCGATGGTAATATCTCAGTCGGAGATTACGACGGCCTACTGTAGGTGTTACTAAAATATGTTATTATCCAAATTGATGATCACTAAATGGGTTTCACTTGAATAAAACACAGAACAGTGAAGGATTAAGATGTGTTAACACTGCCGACCTGATACCACATTGTGTACTGCGTTTGACCCCATACTATTAAAATGTGTTAACACTGCCGACCTGATACCACATTGTGTACTGCGTTTGACCCCATACTATTAAAATATGTTAACACTGCTGACCGGATACCACATTGTGTACTGCGTCTGAAACCCATACTATTCAACCTGCCTGCTCGAGCTAATGATCATGACCATCTAATGAACGTAATCCAGGCACCCACCACAACTATTGACAGTTACTGTAAATGAATCAATAACAAAACATTATCAAAACAATTTATCTGATCAATCATTTTTAATGCAAACACTGCCTCCTCATTTGACCTTGCTCTCACACACCTAAACACTTTCCAAATAATTTGGAGCCTGCCTAAAACATCGCAACGGGTTCTCTGTTGCGATGTATTAGACTGACCCCTTCACTTTTAACTCTTTCTGCTTGCGGAAACCAGGAACCTTCCTCTCAAACATCTTCCTGACATGAGGGGCACAATTATTTAGCAAGATTCTCTTCTCATCAGACCATCAGTGGAACCACCAACTAAAACCACGTCAAACCTATCCAAATATACACAGCACACCGGCAGCACAGTTCGGTCCCCTTTGCAGATGCAATCCCAACCTACAGTCAAGACATCTCTGCATAAACGTACACAATCACTTCCCAGCACTTGCGCTGGCTGATCAAAGAGCCAGGACGGTCCTACAGAGTTACGCACTGAAGACGGACGTTGATGATTGGGGTTTCCCAGGGGGGGCAAGGGTTAACCTGTCAAGGCTGCGGCTACGTACATTATAGACTGGGAAACATCTCTTCCGATTTGTGTCTGCGGTTCCGGAACGCACCTGCTACTGTCGACCACGTCATGGCGTCGTGCCCTATTCTTGCACCAGTCAGTCTCAATCATGCCATCACGTCGGAGCGTGACCTTAGCATGCGCCCGCGAGAAAATATCCATTTTCGCAGGGAGACGAGCCTAATATTGGGGCATGCACTGACAGTAAGGCTTCTGGGCTGTGCTCCGATTTTGGCCCTTTTACCGCAGGAGAAGCTGGGGATAAGCAACATTACTGTATGTTTATGCCAATGAGGAGGAACATACAACGATGTTCTAATACAAGCACTCCGTAAAATTCTTCACTCTATTCTATCATATATTTCGGATTATTGCATACTAGTGGTATGACTTCTAGTGCTAGCATGGATTCTACTCGATGGATGAAATAAATATATAAAACAATGATCAACGATAATTCGTTCAATATTTCCACCTACCTTAGGAACGTGTACCGTGTATAAATGAAAATGATGTAGGTATGATTAAATAACCCTGCTGACTATTTCCTGGCCACCTTTATGTTTGCCCTCCCAACAGAACGCCTTTCTACGGAGAGTTTGTTGATGCAATTTCCCACTGAAGGTGTCGAGTTGCCACCCTTCGCCTCCAGGTGTCGCCACTGGTTAGTGTTGCCGCGGCCCTATCTGGTGCGAGAGGGCGCTGCTGTCTTTCGTTATTAGATTACTAAGTGAGGATGATTTATTACTGCTTACATTGCATCATAAATAAGTCAAATGTTTGAATTTTTTGACATTCAAAATTGATTCAGTACGATTTATTTGTAGTTTCAAAATTTAATTTTAATCATGAAGTCTCTTAGCAACCAAACCAAACAAATTGTCAACATAAAATCAGCTAAATGTATACATAAGAACAATGACCTTGAATCCATATCAAAATGCAAGTAATAATTACATAAATTGTAACTTGTTAAACCATCCTCATGTTCATTTCTTGAAGTGGTTGATCTACGAATGTCTCACGATCGGAAGAAAATGTTACTCTTTGATAATGACACTCACGACTGAAGGTGAAACACTTATAGTGAATACAATGTTGATTTATTGCACGGAGAATAACCAATTCTTGATGAAAAATATTACATGATTTTGCATTAGTTGTAATGTCTAATTACAGATTTTAATTTGATTGGTAGAGAACATAAATTCAAAAGCATGAGGTGGAACATTTAGTGAGAAAGACAGTTACGGGAGTCAAATTCTAAACGAGTCCTGCGGTATATGATTTGACGGCCTTGAAAGATGACGAGCCCACTAGCGGATATCAATAAAAATTTAAATAAAAGCTGTATTCATGTACACAGTTATAGTATCATATTTTCTTCCTAATTGATCTTTAAGCTATTTGAACGAGTAATGATGATTATCAGCACTGATGAATGCCAGTGATGAGCAGATTACTCCTCATGGAGTACTGAACCTGTTGTATTTACTGCCGGCCTCATCAGAACATGTCTCGAGTTATGTATAGACGGCAGGAATAGGATCTTCCGAGTTTGGTTTTCGATCTGGAGAATGGCGGTGTTTAAGTATTTATACACATATGGTTGTTCACCCCATGTCTTAAAGAAAGAGTTATGTATATACACCCTGAAAATGTGCAATCTTCATGCAGGGATGCCGAAGACAAAGCGCAAAAATACCCCCCCCCCTAGCGTCTATAATGCACTACGAGTCGCGTGTTGGACACAGAAGCAAATGGGACCTTCACGCAAAAAATGTCCAGAACCTAAATCCAACCTTTACCAGCATCCGTTATCAGCAACCAAACATATTTTTGTGACTCACACAATACTCTGCTCGCGTCTTGGTGCTTGGACGAACAGTCCTTCAAAGGTTTGTCTTGATAAAAGAAAATGAGCCCATCCAACTTGTGTCAGGAATCATGTCTTCCAACTTGATTCCCATCATTCGTGTCAATTCGTACAAGCCCACTGGGAATGGATGCTTGTGTCAGGAATCATGTCTTCCAACTTGATTCCCATCATTAGTGTCAATTTGTACAAGCCCACTGGGAATGGATGCTTGTGTCAGGAATCATGTCTTCCAACTTGATGCCCATCATTCGTGTCAATTCGTACAAGCCCACTGGGAATGGATGCTTGTGTCAGGAATCATGTCTTCCAACTTGATTCCCATCATTCGTGTCAATTTGTACAAGCCCACTGGGAATGGATGCTTGTGTCAGGAATCATGTCTTCCAACTTGATTCCCATCATTAGTGTCAATTTGTACAAGCCCACTGGGAATGGATGGAGCAGCTTACAGCCATAATCCGCTGATAAGCAGCCCTTCCACTTTGGGGTTCTAATCACCATTAATCTTGTCAATATCGCATCAACTTGACCGGGAACACGAGTCATTACGTGCCATCGGGGGTGATGGACAGCGACGGCGAGCACTGACGGGGCGGTGCTAGGTGATGGACAGCGAAGCGAGTATTGACGGGGCGGTGCTAGGTGATGGACAGCGAAGGCGAGTACTGACGGGGCGGTGCTAGGTGATGGACAGCGAAGGCGAGTACTGACGGGGCGGTACTAGGTGATGGACAGCGAAGGCGAGTACTGACGGGGCGGTGCTAGGTGATGGACAGCAAAGACGAGTACTGACGGGGCGGTGCTAGGTGATGGACAGCAAAGGCGAATACCGACGGGGCGATGCCAGACAATATTTGAATAAATGAGCGGGTCCAGTGCATGGGCTTCTTCTGTCAGAACAAAAGAAACGTCAATGCGACTAACTTTGTTTAAATTCCCCATTATTCCTCAACGCGTTATTTGGTTATGCCCCTGGTGGTGCATGGTTATACCCAACGCGTTAAATGGTTATACCCAACGCGTTAAATGGTTATACCCAACGCGTTATATAGTTATACCCAACGCGTTTTATGCTTATGCCCAACCCGTTATATGGTTATACTCAACGCGTTATATGATTATACCCAACGTGTTACATTGCTATACCTAACGCGTTATATGGTTATACACACAACGCGTTAGATGGTTATTCCCAACGCGTTATATGGTTATACCCAACGCGTTATATGGTTATACCCAATGCGTTATAAAGTTATACCCAACGCTTGTATGCTCATACCCAACGCGTTATATGCTTATACCAACTCGTTATATAGTTATACCCAACGCTTGTATGCTCCTACCTAAAGCGTTATATGGTTATACCTAACGTGTTGTATGGGTATGCCCAACGCGTTATATGGTTGTACCGAACGCGTTGAGTGGTTATACCCAACGCGTTATATGGTTATACCTAATGCGTTGTATGGTTATACCTAACGCGTTAAATTGTTATACCCAGCGCGGTATATGGTTATACCAGACGCATTATATGTTATACTCATCGCGCTGTATGGTTATACCCGCCATGTTATATGGTTATACCCAATTCGTGTTACATTGCTATACCTAACACGTAATATGGTTATACCCAACGCGTTATATGGCTATACCCAATTCGTGTTACACTGCTGTACCTAACACGTTATATGTTGATACCCAACGCGTTATATGGCGCTGATTACTCAGCAACAGGTGAAACAGCTACTAATTTTTTTTACTATATCGGGGTAAGTTCATGGATGTGGACACTGCCATTGTCTTCCATGGTTCGTTTTTCATCATTGGAAACATTGTCATGATTTTAATCCAATTTGCAAGCTATTTTCAGAAGAAATTTACCTTCTGAATGATTCTTCACATAAAAGGAAATCATTTCGCTACTGATTTTGCATGACATCGCGAACTCCCTGCTCACCTCTGATAGTGCGTGACACCGTAAACTCCCTGCCCACCTCTGATACTGCGTGACATCGTGAATTCTCTGACCACCTATATGATACTGCGTCACATCGTAAACTCCCTGACCACCTCTGATACTGCGTGACATCGTGAATTCTCTGACCACCTATATGATACTGCGTCACATCGTAAACTCCCTGCCCACCTCTGATACTGCGTGACATCGTGAATTCTCTGACCACCTATATGATACTGCGTGACATCGTAAACTCCCTGCCCACCTATGATACTGCGTGACATCTTGAACTCCCTGCCACCTCTGATACTGATTGACATCGTGAACTCCCTGCCACCTCTGATACTGCGTGACATCGTGAACTCCCTGCCACTTCTGATACTGAGTGACATCGTGACCTCCCTGCCACCTCTGATACTGCGTGACATCGTGAACTCCCTGCCACCTCTGACACTGTGTGACATCGTGAACTCCCTGCCACCTCTGATACTGCATGACATCGTGAACTCCCTGCCACCTCTGATACTGCGTGACATCGTGAACTCCCGGCCACCTCTGATACTGCGTGACATCGTGAACTCCCTGCCACCTCTGATACTGCGTGACATCGTGAACTCCCTGCCACCTCTGACACTGCGTGACATCGTGAACTCCCT
This sequence comes from Gammarus roeselii, assembly GCA_016164225.1. Classification (NCBI taxonomy): domain Eukaryota; kingdom Metazoa; phylum Arthropoda; class Malacostraca; order Amphipoda; family Gammaridae; genus Gammarus; species Gammarus roeselii. The sequence continues at coordinate 9,426 of SDVV010030704.1, forward strand.
GCCACCTCTGATACTGCGTGACATCGTGAACTCCCTGCCCACCTCTGATACTGCGTGACATCGTGAACTCCCTGCCCACATAAGGTGAGGAGTAGGCAGATTGCCACGCCCATTTAGGATCGCGGGATGTTATGCACAGCATTCTTCGCAGGTAAATTACTCGATTTAAAGGCAATACAATGCTTATAAAACTTCGTTCAATTCTTTCGTAGCCATCCATTGAGAACTTACATTCATGATAATTATTTCGTATCATGCATGATAAACATTGGAACAATCTTATCGACATAAAATTGTCTCATTGAAATCAAACATGAGAAATCATCAGTTAAGCAGCGATCTGACATTACAGTTTTATTTGAAAACATCGGTTAAGGTGTAGCCACACAGAGGCCTTGCAGAAAGATTAATGTGAACACAAATGTTCTCTCCCCTCGCAGCATCCGATTCACTGGCGCAAATTTACGGAACTTGTCACCGTTAAGGATGGACTCTGGCATCCTGGTGGGTCTCAGACATGAAAGCGCTCGTGTATTGCTGTTGAAGGTGACGCCTAAGTTTATGTCATCGTTCCCAGTCACTTCATCTTAAACTCCTGTTTTGGACTTTCAATTGGCGACAGTGGAATTTGCGTATGATTTAATTGAATATTTTTGCTTTTATAACTGTAATCTTACATGACCCTGGGTTCAGAATCCTTCTCTTGACGCATAATCACAAAGGCAATTGTATTGTTTGGAGTTGTCTTCTGAGCGCCTGATGATAGGCTGGAAGATCCTAGTATATCACACTGTTCGGCATCCAACCTAAGGTTAAATATTGTTTGCTGAGGCGATGGTCTTAAGTAGTTATTGTACGTAATTTTACATTTATTGTGTACAAATTTATTATACAGAGTAACAACATGCCGTTTTCTGTATGAATGAATCAGAATTGTGACAGACCTAAACGTACACATTTGTTACATAAAGCTACCAAGTTTTATTTGGAACCAAATACATTGCTCGATACAATTGTACCTCTAATTGAATGCATAGTTTAGTATTAAGAAGTACTTTGTGTCCCTACCTGATACCTCGAAGCATCCTGTGAATTAACATTTTTCTTTCTTTCCTCTACGTATGTATTTCCGTCATTCTAATACCTTGTATGTATTTCCGTCCTTCTAATACCATGTATGTATTCCCGCCATTCTGTTAGCATGTATGTTTTTCCGCTATTCTATTACCATGTATGAATTTCCGTCATTCTAATACCATGTATGTATTCCCGCCATTCTATTACCATGTATGTTTTCCCATCATTCTATTACCATGTATGTTTTCCCATCATTCTATTACCATGTAGTATTTCCGCCATTCCAGCACAATGTATGTATTCCCGCTATTCTAATGTCACGTATGTATTCCCGCTATTCTAATGCCACGTATGTATTCCCGTCTTTCGATTACTATGTGCACCATAGAACTACCAAGTTATTTGTGGACCCAGGTACATCACTCGGACAATTTTGCCAAAAATTTAATGTGCATTTTAGAATCAGGAAATACTTTGTAAAAGAATACCACGAGGCATCTCGTGAATAAGCGTTTTTGTATTTACATTTATTTATTGTTTCCACCTGGAGGATGGATGTGAGGCCGGGTTAGCAACAACAACATGTTGTGGCTCAGAAGATGCACAACTAAAACACACCAAGAAAAAAATAGCACAAAAAAGAACTGTTTTCATAATGCATATAGAGTACTACCCTGGAATTGTTTACGGAATCAAGATTGAAATGATTTTAGAATATGATGAAAGTGCATTTACCAGCCGGGTTTTCTTCTTTTCTGATTGTTGCCGCAATAAATCTCAAAGACTAAGGAGGAAAACGCAACTGGGATTTTTCTCTCCATTCTCATATGGACTAAAGCCCTTATTGAATTCAGTTCATACTCTCTGTTTCGCGTTAGCTGGAGAGTGTCTTGCAACATATTTTGTTCCGTTTCAAAGAGATAAATAGTTTCGAATCGCTGTTTATTGTTGTTAGATGCAATTATTATAGCTGATGGAGGAAGACACCCAGCACGTACATTTGATTATTTTGACTACTGTTGCAAAATATTGTATGCAACTTTTCTTGCTACAGCCTTGACATTGATGCTCCCCCAATTTTTGTAAAGAGTTTAACGCTGATTCGATCCAATACAAGCTATACATAAATTATTCATCGATAT
>SDVV010030705.1:0-11644 GCA_016164225.1 Gammarus roeselii
GGGAAGACGCGTCGGCCAACACGGTGATGTTGTTACCAGCGCAGGACAGATCGACAACATGTAACAGCAAATACCGTGTGAAGCTCAAATGAATTAATCTCCAAGAGAGTCCTCCTTCCCTACGCCTTCCTGGAGGGGAGGCCGCGTTGCCCAACAGTGGTGTTACCAGCGAAGGACAAATCAACAACATGTAACAACAGCTATCGATTACTGCTCAAGTGACACGTCCAAAGGAGTCCCTTCTCACCTGTGCCTTCCTGGAGGAGAGAGGAGGAAGGGACGCGTCGTCCAACCCGATGCCGGAGACAACGTAGCTGCCGCCCTCGTCACTACCTGACCCTGAGTCGCCTTCTTCGTCCTCGTCATCATCGTCTTCGTCGCTGTCACCACACACGTAGAAACCCGCCCTAATAGTAGCCGCAATACAGGACAAAAATTCGAGCCAATTCAAAATTATTATATCAACCTAAAACGAATCATGTTTCAATTATGTTTTAAATTGCAGAGTAAGCAGACTAATCAATTATGATTTCAATTGCAGAGTAAGCAGACTCATGAGTTATAATTTTTTTTACAATTGCAATGCACGCAGACTCATGAGTAATAATCAGTCATGTTTACAATTGTGATTTAGGCACACCAACGTTGTTTGTTATATCGCAAATTGATGTTATTTGCATGTATTACACATTTTGCCAAATGAAGTAAACTGCAACGCTGTTATATTGCAAATGGAAGCTATAAACGAGTAATTACTAGCTGTACAATTTTCTAAATCATGTTGACAGCTTGAAATCGAATTAGTTTCAATCGCAAATGCGCGTTAACTGTGTATCGTTTATACACATTGAAGGAAAGAAAGAAACCATTTTGACTTCGATGTCTTTGCCTCACCGCGGCGTGTGGCCGATGTAGTTATCCTCATTGAGGGCAGTGAAGTAGCCGGTGGGGTAAGGCCCCTTACTGCTGACGGACGGCTCCGGCGGCGGGTGCTGGTGGTAGGCAGGGCAGTGGGGAGGCTGGTGTGAGGGGTGGGATGTGGAAGGTTCGAGGAGAGGGTGAAGGTTGGACTGCCACCGTTGGTGGTGAGCCCGCACCACGCTCTCCCACCCTGACAAGAGAAATTTAGAAATTTCGTTTGTTGCTAAACAAAAGCACTCGCGTTACCTTGTTGTTGATATATCTCAGCAGTTCATGTATAAACGTTGTACGTCTTGATGTATAAACGTTGCTTGTCTTAAAATTGCAGCAAACATTTGGAGAGCTAAAGGGTGACATGAAGTTAGTCGTCAGCACAGGGTGGAGACTAGTATCTCCGCTCACAAGCTGATTATTCCATCTACTCGTCCTCTGTGGAAATGCATACTCCTATCAATGCTTCCAACGATACTTTCAATTACAACTCATGCTCACCGTACTCCCTCAGGGCCATCACCCCAGCATGAGTCGTGGCTACCACACAGAGCGCCATGTAGCAGGTGCCCCTAACACTGTAGACGGGGGCAGAGGCTGCCAGTCGCACCACGGCCTCCAGGCCCCCGTACGGAAGCAGCAGCTGCTGCAAGCCGCTCGAGGAGCTGCCCGCGTGGCACACCGCCCAGATCGCAGCCTTCAGCAGCGTTACCGACCTACTGCTGTCCATCTCAGCCTTCTTCACTGTCTGGGGCAGCAGGATAATGGTAATAAATATGAAGAACAAAGCTTAGTAACATTCAGGGAATTCACAAATCATCAAGTAAGAATTAATGGTGAACGCACAGAGATATATACTTGAACCAGCTGATTGCCAACCTTAAACGAGATAGAAAACGCTGGTATTTAAGGATGTAATTGATGATATTTTAATGATATTTTTCCTATTCCATTTCAGCATCTGTAGTAGCTAGCCCCGCAGATTGCGTCGCAGGTAAGAGTTTCTCACCTGCAGCAGCTGGTCCAGGTGATGGTGCCGCAGGAGCGTCGCCAGTCCTTCTCTGTGCTGCACCAGCGCGCCGTAAAGGTGCGGCAGCGTGAAAGCCTCCTGGGTGCTGAGAGGAGCGCTGGATCGTCGTCCGTACCGACCGCTTTCGTCTCGACGGTGCTGAGTTAGAGACTCGCATACTGATGACTCCTGCAGCTGTACATACCTAAGGAAAGTAGGTTAGATCAGAATTTTAGTTTTCTAGACGCGTTGTACGGTGATAAATTACACGGCTAATTCCATGTAGCTAAAAGAAGAAACGAGATGAGACTGTACAGTTTACTTTTAATGTAGATAGCCTTTATGTACCTGCAAGGCCGTCACATCTCTGCTCAATCAAAAAAAAAAACGCAGTAACTTCAATGCTATTTCCTTGTATCACCTTCCAACAGATACACTAATGCGTAACTCTCCGCTCTACAAGCCATATCTAATCATTCAGCCGAATCGTCAAGATCGCCTCCTCACTCAATGTATTGGTGTCGCACGAGTGTCACCAGTCTTTCTGTGTTGCCCCAACGCGGCGTACAGGAGCGTCCGTGTGGAGATCACTTGAGTGTGACTCCCCCGTCCTACAGTACAGTCCAAATTGGAGGACCGCACCCTTACTCAATGTATAGGAAGTCTTTCTAACGAGTCAAGTACCACCGCCTAGCTGTCAGGACCGGCCTATAACTGAAGGTATTGGAAGTCCTTCTAACAAGTCATGTATCGCAGCCGAGCCTTCCGAATCGCCTTTTTATTCAAGATATTGGCAAGTCATTTAGCCGAGCTGTATGGACAGCCCAATTACTTGATGTTGAAGGAGTCATCCCAGAGCGCTAGGATGCCGTCCACGAGGTCATATCCACTAAAGGCGGTGAAGGCGAGCGGGGCCTGCAGCATGCGGGCCGTCAGTAGGTGGGTGTGGGGTCCAAGGCGGGGTGGCAGTAAGAGGGCTATCCGCACCAGGGAGGCTAGGATGTGGGGCACCTCCGTCACCTCGTACAGAATGGACAGGGCGAGCAGACACACCTGAGGAAGACGTCCCCTTGTTACGGATGGGCACACCTGAAGCTATGTGTGTGTGGGACATGTTTGAAAAGAAATACTATAAAAAAATGGAATGAGTCTAGGCAGACCGTCGCTAGGCAGACCATCGCGTGGAAAAGCAGCTCATTATTAGAATAAACTATTGATGAAAGTGACCAAGAGATCTGGACCAGGACATCATTCCACAAACGCATACATATTGATTCACTGCGGAAGTAATAAAAGGTAAGTAATTTCAGCATTCTTTCAAAAATATGTCGAGCCTGTGCTGTTTTTCGGAATACGAAGAGAGAGCAATCATCAGTTTAAATTCCTCCGGCAACTGCAGCAGGCACTCCGTACCTGCGTTCAGGCACTCCGTACCTGCGTTCAGGCACTCCGTACCTGCGTTCCTCCGTACCTGCATTCAGGCACTCCGTACCTGCGTGCTGGTGTTATTAATTACAGCTAGCGGGTAGCCCAATGCTCTCATTGTGAAGCTAACTATAGCTAGTGGGATCCTGCATGATGGTATCATAACTGAAGCTAGTGAGAGCCTGCGCGCTGGTATCATAAAACTGCAGCTAATAAGAGCCTGCGCGCTGGTATCATGAAACTGCAACTCGTGGGTAAAGGCATGCGTCATCATGTAACTGCAGCTGGCGGGTACCTGCGTGCTGTCATCGTACAGCTGCCGCACGAGCTGCTGCAACGTCCACCGCAGTGTCTGTGGGCAGGCCTGTGACCGCAGCAGGGCGCGCAATAGTGCGGTGCCGTAAACATGACAGCTCTCGGGACTGTCAGGCGACCGCAGGATGGTGGACAGGATCGTTCTGGAAGGACCAGTGAGACACATGAACAATGAATTGTGAGTGCTACGTATGACAAATAAAAACGCATTAACCGTTGAGAGAGATTGTAAACGGTTCAATGAGCTTGCCCCCGTCGTCTCCGTAGAGCACAGTTGGGACAACAACACTCTTACAGCTCTCTTTTTGCTCCCATCCCCAACGTCCTACAGCTCATCACACTCTTCACTGCACCAAACACTTTACACCCCTCCTTCACTCGTGCCTTCAATTCAGTTTCTACTAGTTCAGTTATCTCTACATGGGAGCCCAGATACTTAAAAACACTGAACTTCCTCCAGGAGCTCTCCATTTGAGATGACACTAATTTTGCTCGCATCGACAATCCTCGAGCATCTCATTACTTTACTCTTACCCACGTTCACTCGAAGCTTCCTCCTCTCACACACTCTACCAAACTCAGACCCTAGTCTACATAGCTTCTTCTCTGAACCAGCAGCCAGGGCCGTATCATCAGCAAATAGCAACTGGCTCTACTGTCAACTCCGCCCATTCGCTTTCCAGTTCCAAGCCACGACCCAGCACACTTGCATTCACCTCCCTGACCACTTCATCCATATAGAGGTTGAACAGCCAGGGAGACATCACGCAGCCTTGTCTCAGTCCCATCTTCACTGTGAACCAATCGCTCAACTCGCTTCCCACTCAGACATATGCTCGGCTGCTAACATAGAAACTCTGCACTGCTTTCAACAGATGTCCGCCCACTCCATACAAACGCAACACCCTCCACAGCGCTTCCCTGTCAATCCTGTCATATGCCTTTTTAACATCCATGAAGGCCCAGAACACATTTTTCCTTTGGCAAGGTACTTCTCACAGACCTGTCTCAATGCAAAAATCTGATCGGCACTCTCAACCACTCCTGAAGCCACACTATTGCTCTCCAGTTGCGCAGTCCGTGCAGTCTCTAATCCTTTTGATCAGCATTCTCCCGTACAACTTACCAACTACACATAACAGACTGATACCTCTCGAGTTGCAGCATTCATTTTCATCTCCTTTGCCCTTATATAGCGGAACAATGCAGGCACTGCGCCACTCAATCGGTACCACGCCGGCCACAAAACACAAGTTCAGTAACCTCACCAACCATTCGACAATCTTTACTCCACCCTTCTTCAGGCACTTGGTCGCAAAGCCATCCAAACCAGGGGCTTTCCCTGCTTTCATCACGTCCACCGCCTCCTGCACCTCTTCCCTGGTAATGTCCGCCACAAGTCTTTCTCCCAAAACTGGCATCCGAGCACCACCACCCACTGCAACAATGTCAGCCTCTCTGACATTCTCAACATTCAACAACTCGTCAAAATGGTCTGAAGCAGGCGTTGGGAAGAGACATGAATGTGGAGGTGGCGAGAGAGCGTGCAATGAACAGGCGTGAGTGGAGAATGGTTATAAATGGTTGATTTTGACGCTGCTCTGATTTGCTTTCCCGCCCTTGGCATCCCGCTGTCGGGATGGTCGTGGGTGGGGGGGGGGCCCGGCCATTATGACGCGGCGGGGGTAAACCAGTGAAAACTGTCGGGCCCTGCTGCTGACGACGGTTCCTCGGTGCATTCGGGACCCAGAGTGTAAGTTGAGGGGCTACCGGCCGGACCCTTTAGCACAAAAGGGCTAAGTTGTGTGAGTGTGAACGTGTGAGGGTGTGAGGTGCGCCTTTCCGTCGGCCACCCCCCTTTCTGGAGGATGCGGCCTAGTGTCTGTATCTGTATCAAAATACTCGGCCAACCTCTTTCGTACATCACCACTTTCCAACAACAACTGGCCATTTTCATCTTTCATCACTTCCTCCTTTCTGGTCTCTCCCTTCCTCACCTCTTTCCAGACCATCTTTTTGTTCTCCTCAAAATTCTGGCACAACCGTCTGCCCCACCGGGCATCAGCATCCTTTTTGGCTCTCCTCACCACCCGATTCACCTCGCTTATCCTCTCTTTGTAGCTTTCATAAGCCACCGCCGACTTCACCTGCAACCACTCCTCAAACGCTCCTCGTTTCCGTGCCACCGCCAGTTTGACCTTCTCGTTCCACCACTCGCAACCTTTCCTCCTGCACCCGCCCACACGGCGCGCATCACACACCTTCTTCGCACATCTCAGCAACGCATCCCTTAACGTCTCCTATTCTTCCTTCACATCTCTCAGGTCCTGTCCTCTCACGTTGTTATATTCTTCCCTCAACGCCTGCTGGAACTCCTCGACTCTACTTCTCACATTCAATCCATTCACTTGCACTGCCTCTCTTCCTCCTCCCACTCGTTTGTTGCCCTTCCACTTCTGCTCCACTTTAAATCACCCTTCTACCAGCAGATGGTCAGACACTCCTCCACCTTGCCCTCTCAACACCAGCACATCCAACAGCCTCCCCACCACTCTCCTCGATATCAGCAAAAAATCCATCAGTGCTATCTCCACCACTGCACAAAGAGCCATCCTTACCCATGTGTACTCGTGGACACATCGCTTCTTGAACAAACTGCTTCCAACCACCAACTCCTGCTCCATACACAGACCTATCAGGCTTTCTCTACTGTCATATTTACCGGGAACGACATACTTTCCTATCACATTCACCACCGCTACATCAACTCTCGCATCAAGGTCACCCAGAACAACTACATTGAAATGATCTCCAAAACTCTCAATACACTCACTCAGGTCAGTCCAGAATTGCTCCCTCTTCTCTTCACTCCTCTCGCTGCCAGCTCCGTAAGCACTCACAAATACCCATCCTTCTACGCCTAACTTGACTTTCACCCACATCAATCTTGAGGACACCTCCTTCCACTCGGTAACGCAACTAGCCAACCGATCACTCAATATCAAAACCCCCCCCTTCTCGTGCCCAACCTTCCTCCACACCAGGGTGACTTTCTTCCACTTACCACACCAAACTCGCATCCTCCCTTACCTTTCAATTTCGTCTCACTCAGCGCCAACACATCAAACTTTCTCCTAACAAACATCTCACCGATCTCCCTGCTCTTTACATCATTCTTACTACGGCCACGCAAATTCAGCGACCCTAACAATAGGGTTCGGAGAGGCTTGAGCCTCTCCTCCCCTCGCTCGTCTTGCCGTCTTTGAGGAAAGGTTTTGCAGAGAACGGGATTCCTAATCCCTTCGCTCCACCCCTTTCAGTTGCCTTTTACGACAGCACGATTCTACTCCCGGCTATGGGGCGCCCTTTTAGTCGCCTTCTACGACACGCGATGGAAACGGTAGCAAGATTCTAATGCCCCGGCTACAAGGCTGTCTACATATGTCGGTAATTGAATTTTAGTACTCCAAACAAAAAAATGCTACCATGCCAGTGTACACTAATGAGTGTTGTAGCCATTAAATTGAGATTGCAATACTTCAAGGAAATCATAGCTATTAGTTGGTGTATAAACAGAGTATAATATATAATTATACTGCACAGTCTCCAATTTTACAATTTTTCCATTTTGCAGAAACCGCCGTTAATCATACTGCACCTGTTGAGGCCGTCGATGGAGTAATCGAGCGAGGAGGCGATGAGCTTAGCATACATGTCGGTGGATGTGACGCTGATGACCACCTCGTACAGCTGCTCGAACACGCCCGACTGCTCGAGCATGTGGTGGCCGCGCGACGAGCGTGAGAGCACGCCGGCGAGCAGGAAGTAGTAGTGCGAGCAGGTGCCGGTAAGGGCGCTCGGGGCGAGAAGCATGTCGAGGGAAGGGTGCTTGCACGACACATGCTTCAGGTGAGACAGGATGTCCAGCAACAGCTCCTCCAGGTGACGACCGGTGTCAGACTACGGAAGTGAGGAGAGGCCGTGTTGATTGGGATAAAATACTTGAGCATTATTGAGCCACGCTCGGTGGTTGCTTTGCATACTGGTCAAACAAGTCATGTTCAGAGCCACATTATTATAGCACCAGCAGCCTCCTGCTCCCCTCAAGCACTTGCAGCACTCTGTTCCTGCAAGTCACTAGTAGCACTTCACTCTCTCCGGCATCAGCAGCACTCTGCTGCCCTCAGGCACATCAACAGTTCTCCATTAAGGCACCAGCAGAAGCCAACGTTCTTTTCTGCTTTTTCCAGGCACCAGTAGCCCCCTGTTCCCTCGCTCCCTCAGGAACCGGTAGTACCAAGTGCTTCCAGACCCCCTCAGGAACCTACTGTACCCGGCTATCTTAGCTCACTTCAGAAACCTGTAGCAGGAAGTGTCAGCGACACCCTGGTCACCTCAGGCACCAGCAACACCCTGCACACTCCAGGCACCAGCAACACCCTGCTCACCCTAGGCTCCAGCAACACCCTGCTCACTCCGGGTACAAAAAACACCTTGCTTCCCCTGCTCACCTCAGGCACTTGCAGCAGGAAGTGCGCCAGCAACATGAGCGTCTCAGCCTCTTGCCTGGCGCGAGGGTGTCCTGCGTCAGTTTTGCTGAACAGCTCAGCGGATGGCTTGTAAAAGTGGACGAGGCGACGAACGAAGAGGCGGTAGGTGGCGCTGTTGATTCGCTGAAGGGCGTCGCTGGGCCACTGCAAGCGTATAGACTGGATTAGGATTCAAGTTGGTGGTGGCAAGAAAAGTAGACTCGCGTAATATTTTCAGTGACAGCTGAAGACAGAAGACTTGCATCGCTTGATTAACAGTAGCTGAAGGATATGGAGACTCACATTTTCATTGGTTGCGGTCGAAAGAGGAAACTTAGAAGACAAGTAACTTATCCATGCAAGTGAAGTTAAAGAATAGCGATTTTCAATCATGAACAAGTTGTTGATGAAAGCAGGTTCTAAAATACAAGTTTAGGTTGGGACAAGATTATATTAGAGTGACGAGGCTTTGTAGCGCACTGGAGTCATCGTCTTTCTTGCGCCGAATATCGAACCAGCAAACAATGCTGCATCAAGTTAGTCTATGCTTTTCTTCTTTTTCAATGTTCGAGTTACGCGCCACAGGAGGTACAGGAACTCCTAAGGTGCTGAGACCATATGATCCCAGCACTCCCCGGGAGGCAGTAAGGAGGAATAACATACTACCTACCCTGCTTCAGAGCCCCAAGGATCCGCAGTAGTCCTTAAGGTGCGGGCTACGCGCTCCAACACCTGCTGGGGGAAAAGATGAAGAAGAGACAGAAAACGGGGATCCAATGCATGAGATCTACACTAGGTGTAGGGAATTTCACGCATAAGAACAGCAAGAATGGAACGGAGAAGAAGAAGGAATAGTCGTAGAAAAAGGTTTCATGCAGAATGAGAGCAACTTGGCTGTTATTAGCAAACTGAAAGGAGAATAGTTGAAACCGGTATGTGAACGTTTGAGTGTGTGTGTGTCTGTGTGTGCGTGTGCGTGTGTTTGTGTGCAGCGACTATTAGGAGAGTTGTTAAGAAGAAGTCTGAGACAAGTTGAGGAGATTTGAACTAAACATAAGATGCAAATGAGGTAAATAAAATGTCGAGCAAATCAGGATGGGGGAGAAAAGGAGAGATAGTAAAAGGTGAAGAAGAGGGAAGTCTGAAGGGAAATAAGGGTGTTCACCCCACCGGTTGGGGCGTGACTCCGTGCGGTCCGTGAACCTAACAGATGCCTCGAGAGAGAAGTCGGGACGAAGAGTTGGTCGATAGTGTGGCTTTATTAGAAGAGGTACTGATAGCAAGAGATATTTCGGCTAGAGTGACTAGGGTTGCTAGCCAAATGTGAAAACATATTCACAGCAGCAGCTCGTGCACACATCAACAGCAAGAGTGAACAGCAGAATTCTGTTGCGCTAGCTCTCTCGCACCCTGGGCACAGTCATTAACTAAAAATGAAAACGAGTACCCAGTAGCAGTTCTGCTTAGCTAAATCTCAATCACCCAATAAACAGCAGCAGTTGCACGCTAATGCTAGAGAAAAAAACACTAATAAACCCAGCAGTTTGGCTGAGCTAATCGCCTCTCACCCTAGCCAAGGCCATGCTAGAGAGACAAACACGAGAACACAAAAGCGGTTGGCAGAGATAACTCTCACCCTGAGCACGGCCATGATGATGTCCCAGTTCCATGCGTGCTGGTCGTGGCCGCGAGTCATGACGTGGCAGCGCTTCACACTCCGCTGCACCATCTCGTCCAAGTCGCTGCCACCGCCAAGCCACTGGCGACACAGAAACAACTAATTGATAGCCTTGCCCACAATAACTCTGTTGAAGACGAGATGAACCGACCCAAATCCTCGTCTTCTGAATACTAAGATATGCATTAGTAAGGTAATCGTTCAAATCCTACTACATGTACCACCAAAGCAGGTTCATACAGATACAGACACTAGGCCGCATCCCCCAGAAAGGGGGGTGGCCGACGGCAAGGCGCACCTCACACCCTCAGACGCTCACATTCACACAACTTAGCCCTTTTGTGCTAAAGGGTCCGGCCGGTAGCCCCTCAACTTACACTCTGGGTCCCGAATGCACCGAGGAACCGTCGTCAGCAGCAGGGCCTGACAGTTTTCACTGGTTTACCTCCGCCGCGTCATGAGATTGATAAATCAAATGTTTGGATAATTCTCACGATTTTTTTCAAACTAATCAATATGAAAATGCAGTGTTGGGCCTCTTGTATGATAGCTAGTACTTCATGTTCCTCCAGCACAGAAAAACTTATATCCTAAAATTATTATATTCTCAAATTACATCTGGGCACAATGTAATAAGACAGCCCATGCATGACATCAGATTTAAGTAACGAAGCTTTTAGCGAGCTAGAACGAGCGTCCTTCTGGCGCCGAACATCAAACAAGCAAACGGTGCTGCATCAAGTTGGAAACATTTTGGCTTATGCTAGAATTAGGATCACTACTGCGTTAAGTCAATGTCCCTTACGTTCACGTCCACAGGTGGTGGTAGGGTTGCAGGGACAGTTGTTCATTATAAATGTTTTCGGATGCCAAAAAGATTCAGACACATAAGTGGTCATCTCTGATCACTCGACACTTGGCGGTCACCACCTCCTGATACATCGTTCACCAAAGGCCATGAAACTACCTCAGCCTGGCTTACCTTGCTCATCTTGGCCATGTCATTGGCAGGCGTGACAACCATCTTCTTTCTGAGGTAGACCTGCTGCAGCTGCACGGTGCCGTCGCCAAGGCTGTTCCGGCCACCAGTACCGCTGGTGCTGCACGAACCTCCGCCGAGAGTGGTGGTGTTGCTGCCTGCAATCGAAAAAGAGACTTCATAAATCGATCAAGGAGCGTTTACTGGGACGGACCTAGTTTAGGTTAATGATACGAAGGTGACTAGTTTCCTTGCAAATGATAAAAAAGGGATTGAATAAACATTTCAATTTAGTTTTGAATTTAGATTTGGGAGATGAAAGGTAGAGAACTCTGTTCAAGGTTGCAGCTTCTAGTCGCCAAATGAGTAAGGGATAAAATTCCGACATAGCCACAGATTCAATGCAGAATTCAGGACGGTAAATAATCCATTACAGAAACCAGGAAAACAAGGACTACTATAATGTGAGAGAACTATGTTCAGATAGACACAGAAATGCCTTTCCACTACCAGAAGTCCATGAAAATAGGCTGCATACCCGATCAGTATGCGGTTGAGAAGAACTGCAAGACAGATACAGATACTAGGCCGCATCCCCAGAAAGGGGGGTGGCTGACGGCAAGGCGCACCTCACACCCTCATACGCTCACAACTTAGCGCTTTTGTGCTAAAAGGACTGGCCGGTACTCCCTCAACATGCACTCTGGGTCACGAGTGCAGTCCAAGGATCCGTCGGCAGCAGCAGGGCCCGACTGTTTTGTTTTGACTTGTTTACCCACGCCGCGTCATAAGGACCG
>SDVV010030706.1:0-11644 GCA_016164225.1 Gammarus roeselii
AACAAGCGGCAGCATTCTGGCCAGAGCATTGCAGTCCGGTGGTTGAGGTGTCTGAACAAACGAGCGGCAGCATTCTGGCCAGAGCATTGCAGTCCGGTAGTTGAGTTGTCTGAATAAACAAGCGGCAGCATTCTGGCCAGAGCATTGCAGTCCGGTGGTTGAGTTGTCTGAATGAACAAGAGCACAAGGTGGTTGCTTTTCTATATATTAGCAGAGGTTAAGCCCGTTGTACAGTGGCCTGCTGCGCCAGCTGGAAAGGGGGCTCCGAATCATTTGCCGTCCTCTAACAATTCAAACAATTACTATAGAAGTGAAGCGATTCTTGAGGCAATTCAATCAAAGAAGGAGCCGTGTGTTGCAAGAGTCTGAATTACAATAAGCCAAATAGTATGTATTTTAGCCCTACAACACATTACCTACACTTGAAACTGTTCATAGACTTGCGGACAGCAGTTCACTGGAGTAGACCACACAGCATTATTTAAAAACGTATTCGAGCATCTCAAACGCTAGTAGTATAAACTTCAGCGTATGTTTAACCCGTATAAGTTTGTTTTAAATGTTTCAAATGATGAAGTATCTGATCATCCGGTAAGGGAAACTCAAAGTGAAAAAAAAACTAAAGTCTCTGCAGATTAGGGATTCGACTGAGATGACGGCAGCAGACCATTTAGTGTATTGTAGCAATTGAGACAACAGAGGATTATAGTAATATGTCGCGACAGAGATGACGGCAGCAGACCATTCAGTGTATGGCTGCAATTGAGACAACAGAAGATTATAGTAATATGTCGCGACTGAGATGACGGCAGCAGACCATTAAGTGTATGGTCGCAATTGAGACAACAGAAGATTATAGTAATATGTCGCGACTGAGATGACGGCAGCAGACCATTAAGTGTATGGTCGCAATAGAGACAACAGAAGATTACAGTAATATGTCGCGACCGTCAAACAAAGAAAAAAGTACCCTTGTGAATAGTAGAGCAGGAGCTATTGTTTCCACAATTATTGAAAGGTGAAACATATCACAATACTAAATCATTTTGACTAAGCGAGGGAAAATGAACAAAGCAAACCAAATTAAATTGGACTCATGAAGAGCCCTACCTGTCTTACTCAGGGAAGCGTTTTGCAAGCAAATCTATTTAGTGTATGTGGCTAGCACGCCTGCACGCAAGTGTGTCATCTTCCTCATGCATGGCAGCTCAGAGCGACGTCAGGCCAACTGCCGCGGCACACCACTAACAAGTATTAGCGTACTGGAACTTCCATGATGTTCTAAAATTCGTAGTTTCTCGATTCCGTCGTAGCAAAAACGAACTAATACTGTACAAGTTGCAGTAATTAGGGTACGTTTATCAATGTACTCTGATTACCGTCACTTCAAATAGTCAGGTTTGAAGGAGTCAACCTACAAAACCTATGGACGGGAAGTAGCAGCCCAGTTTGAGTGCACTAACAATTTTACGAAGCAACTTCCCCTTATTCTAAGCTGTAAAAAATTAGTAACCGATCTGTTGGAAGTAAGCAGCGAACGACTGTGCCCATTTTTCTTTCGTTAACATTTGTCAGTTCTGTTTGTAGCTTGTTGAAATCAATGAGCATCATAAATGATGACAATTGACAAACCAACTAGACCCGTCGAGCCATGGCGACTACAGCTCTTGAATACATTTCTCCGGAGAAATCTCACCCTGGAGGTCACCCTCATCGCGTCAAGCTCCAGGTGGCGGCCACCCCGGGGGTCGGCTAAACTTGTCAACACTGGCAGGATGCAGCACAAAAAAGTATATGCTTAGAGGAAGGCCGTAGAGGCTGGGCACCGAACAGGTACAGGCTCAACATGAACAACACAAGACGGCATTGGTTGGCTCCGGGTGAATCGAACCGCTCTCGATCTCGGGACGTTGGCTTCCGCTAATAGAGGATGCAGGGGCGAAACAACAACAACGACCGAAAATATTTAACGCGATACTTTAATACTGATTACCGCAGCAGTATAATTTTCATCAAAGATAAATAATTAGAACCAGTCTCGATGTAATCAAGTGTCAAGCACATCAGATATTAAACACTGCGAGGCCCCGAACACACATTTAATGAATTGCAAACGGTTAGTAGTTTCGGGAAAGTTTCACTATATACAATGTACAAACTTAAACAAATGTGATGGTGGTTCCAATTTGACCCTCTCTGCAAGGGGTTCAGTGTTGAAAATGATCTAACAATATATCTAATTATTATTGTTTGAACTATGGAAATTATCTTCATTATGAACCGAGCAGTAATTGACTGTAGAAATTGAGCTACCTGGACTCCTGCTGGCGGTTAATGTTTAAAATCTATTTAAAGTTCAGTGGATAGGTTTGAGAAAATATCATTAGCGTGTAGTAACAGATATCGAGTTGTTACAACTGTATTGTCATGACCAAACTTCCTGACCTGTACTCATCCACACTTGAATCAATAAGGAATAGCCAATCCTTAGACAGATGACAATAGCATACTAGTAAATAAAATTAGTCGTGTGAGTCGCCCATAAGCTCGGTGCCTCTTCTGACATACAGAGTGTCTCACTTACACAGTGAGACACTCTGTATGTACGCCTAGGCTGTGCGTCCTTCAATGCAGGTCACGTCGAGCCGCTGTTGCCCTCATATGGCCTTGTCAGAACTCGGGTTACTCTGACACCCAGCGACTGGACTTACAAAGTCTGGACTACAAATGTTGCTTTAAAAAACACGAATGGCTATTTCTGCTACAGGAGGTGGGTTGGACACCGCTACGAGTGTGTCATCGACAAGCTCATGACTCTGAAGACCGAGTCCACGATGATAGGTAAAGCCATTGAACAGTTAATGTATCACTATGATGACCATTACATGTTATGAACATGAACACACCGCCATAATGGCATCCTCTGCCCACAAGCTGTGCAGCAATCTCTCTACATGAACAACATTCATAATTCCCTGCAGCGACTATACTGATAATTAATGAACATTCCGCCATAATGGCATCCTCTGCCCACAAGCTGTGCAGCAATCTCTCTCCAAAGACAGCACTCTTAATTCTCTGCAGTGATGATGCTGATCATTATATATGCTGACAATTATATACTGTTAGCTCTTTATGTGCTTCGTTCGCTGGGCCAGCGACTGCTTCTCACTCTTTCCGAGCGTGCAGCGCTCGGACACATTATGGTCTAAATATACTTAATCAATATCGGTGGTCCTTCTTAGAACACAGTAGCAATGGTCTAGCCCATCACTTACTGACTTGTCAGTTTCAATAACAATACAATCTGCACACACTGACGCAGACAGATACGAGGTTATGAATTAACGGATCACAAGTGTGGGACTGACAGACGTCAGAACGACCATCAGACGTCAGAACGGCTGACAGACATCAGAACGACTGACAGACGTCAGAATGACTGACAGACGTCGGAATGACGGACCAACGTCAGAACGACTAGCAGACGTCAGAACGACTGGCAGACGTCAGAACGACTGGCAGACGTCAGAACGACTGGCAGACGTCAGAACGACTGGCAGACGTCAGAACGACCGACAGACGTCAAAACGACTGACAAACTTCAGAACGACTGGCAGATGTCAGAACGACTGGCAGACGTCAGAACGACTGGCAGACGTCAGAACGACTGGAAGACGTCAGAACGACTGGCAGTGGCAGATGTCAGAAAGACGAGCAATCGTCAGGACGACTGACAGACGTCAGAACAACTGGCAGACAGCAGATGTCAGAAAGACTGGCAGATGTAAGATGTCAGAACGACTGGCAGACGTCAGAACGACTGACAGACGTCAGAACGACTGGCAGACATCAAAACGACTGGCAGACTTGAGAACGACTGGCAGACGTCAGAACGACTAACACGTCAGAACGACTGACAGATGTCAGAACGACCGACAGACGTCAGAACAACTGACAGACGTCAGAACGGCTGGCAAACGTCAGAACGATTGGCAGACGTTAGAACGATTGGCCAACGTCAGAACGACTGGCAGACGTCAGAACAACTGGCACAAGTCAGAACGACTGGTAGACGTCAGAACGACTGGCAGACGTCAGAACGACTGGCAAATGGCAGATGTCAGAACGACTGCCAGACGTCAGAACGACTGATAGACGTCAGAACGACTGGCAGACGTCAGAACGACTGCAGACGTCAGAACAGCTGACAGACGTCAGAACGACTGGCAGACGTCAGAACGACTGACACGTCAGAACAACTGACACGTCAGAAAGACTGACACGCCAGAACGACTGACACGTCAGAACGACTGACACGTCAGAACGACTGACATGTCAGAACGACTGGCAGACGTCAGAACGACTGGCAGACGTCAGAATTACTGACAGACGTCAGAACGACTGGAAGACGTCAGAACGACTGGCAGTGGAAGATGTCAGAACGACGGACACAGTCAGGACGACTGACAGACGTCAAAACGACTGGCAGACGTCAAAACGACTGGCAGACGTCAAAACAGCTGGCAGACGTCAAAACGACTGGCAGACGTCAGAAGACTGGCAGACGTCATAACGACCAACACGTCAGAACGACTGACAGATGTCAGAACGACCGACATACGTCAGAACGACTGACAGACGTCAGAACGGCTGGCAAACGTCAGAATGATTGGCGGACGTCAGAACGATTATCAGACGTCAGAAAGACTGGCAGACATCAGAACGACAGGCAGATGTCAGAACAACTGGCAGACGTCAGAACAACTGGCACAAGTCAGAACGACTGGTAGACGTCAGAACGACTGGCAGACGTCAGAACGACTGGCAGACGTCAGAACGACTTGCAGACGTCATAACGACTTGCAGACGTCAGAACGACTGGCAGAAGTCAGAACGACTGGCAGACGTCAGAACGACTGGTAAATGGCAGATGTCAGAACGACTGGCAGACGTCAGAACGACTGGCAGACGTCAGAACGACTGGCAGACGTCAGAACGACTGGCAAATAGCAGATGTCAGAATGACTGTCAGACGTCAGAACGACTGACAGACGTCAGAACGACTGGCAGACGTCAGAACGACTGGCAGACGTCAGAACGACTGACAGACGTCAGAAAGACTGGCAGACGTCAGAACGACTGGCAGACGTCAAAACGACTGGCAGACGTCAGAGCGACTGGCAGACGTCAGAACGACTGGCAGACGTCAGAACGACTGGCAGACGTCAGAACGACTGGCAGACGTCAGAACGACTTGCAGACGTCAGAACGACTTGCAGACGTCAGAACGACTGGCAGAAGTCAGAACGACTGGCAGACGTCAGAACGACTTGCAGACGTCAGAACGACTTGCAGACGTCAGAACGACTGGCAGATGGCAGATATCAGAACGACTGGCAGACGTCAGAACGACTGGTAGACGTCAAAACGACTGACAGACGTCAGAACGACTGACAGACGTCAGAACGACCGACAGTCGTCGGAACGACTGACAGACGTCAGAACAACTGGCAGACGTCAGAACAATATATCAACCCAAAAAGACGGCTAGGAAGTTTTAAAAAAACTGATTGGGCGCTTCAGATTAGGCTTCGCATAACACCAAAACGCCGTTACACAGAGTCAGAGCTTAGCAAAACCGATCTGCTTCCAGCAGCTGCGCCAGGAACAAAATTTTTGCCCTGCAATGGGTTGGCCCTCAAAGGATACCGATAAGTTAACGAATGATCTAAAAATATGTAATTGAAGAAGCTGGCTCTGCCGGTGCCTGGACTGAAACTGACTAGCGCGAAAGCGGAACTATCAACGAACGAGACAACAGTTGAACACTAATTCCAAACTTCCTTTGGACTTAGCAATAAGGTACATAGTTAGGAGAATCATCGTTACTCCCCAGGGTCATATGAACCTCTCACAGCCACTCATGAATCATCAATCATCTCAGCACGCGAGACCCCCTTTTCAGCACACTACTCTTAACAAGTGCCTGAAGGCATCTATGCCAGCGCTGGTGTGGGCCCATCTAAATGTCACCTAGCCGCATTCTGAGGCCGGGTAGTGCCGGACTGAATTATGTAAAGCTGCCCCGACGCCCTTTGCAACTGCCTGGCTCGGTACTAGATACTTTATCGGTAATAGAGAACCGGAGGAATAAACATCAATATATGCAAAGGTTTTTAGTAACTGGCTCGGTAGTACCGAGCGTCTCGGTAATTTTAAACCGCGATGAGATAGACTACGTTCAATGCCCCGAATCTTTGTGACTGTATCGGTAACAACGAGCGTCTCGGTACTTTTAGGCCAATGAGATGAACTACGATCGATGCGAGCGATATTCCTGCCAAAGCACGGCCGCCCCGCATGTCTGTAAGGGGACGTACGTTTGCAATATTTTGTTAACGCTTCTTTATGGATACCATGAAAGCTAGTTTGCCACTGGAGCGCTTCACTGGCAAACGATTTCACATGTCTTTCGAAAACGAGCGAGGCGTGAATTAAACCCTGTCGTAACCACGATGCGACGAATGCACTTCGATACAATTATTGTACTGTCTCGAATTAAACCCTGTCGTAACCATGATATGATGAACGCATTTGAAGCAACTGTTGTATTATTATTTCAAATTAAACCGTGTCGTAACCATGATACGATGAACGTATTTGATGCAATTATTGTATCATCTCGAATTAAACCTTGTCGTGACCATGATACGACGAACGCAATTTGATCCAATTATCGTATTATATTGGACACGTCGCACGATTTATTTTTCGCTTTGCATTCATGATGGAAATATATTGCAACACGATTTAGACGAGAACTATACAAGTTTTGATCAAATCTCAAGAGTAGTAAAATTAAACACTTAATTTTCACGTTTTTGTAGTGAGAATATTTAAATTATGTGAACTCATTACGAAGTTATCTTAGTTTTAGTTAATTATGTGATGTTTACAACCTACAGACAAACAAAAACATACGAAACTAAAAATACACTGAAAAGTTCTTTAATTTGAAACAAACATCGATATTAGCACCGGATACTTTTTCGGTGTTCCTAGCAATTGGCGTGACGGTGGGGATTGTAAACAAAAATTCTCACAAACAATTCGTTTTCGCTTGCATTAAGCTCCTCTCTGTCTCCATAGACGACTTCAAGAACATGTTTTTGGCGCAAATGTCTTTTATATTGGTAATAAATTCAAAGGAATTGTACTTTCGTTCAACGGATTTCAATGGAACATTAAATTGAACATCAAATTGGAGTATCATGGTTCAGCAGGCAGTGTTCATACATGAATGACGTTACATAGTGCGAACGTACACAAAAAATATTAATTACAAAAAGCTATCAAATATCATTAAATAGAATAAATAGCATTACCTCAACACCCACTGGTGCAACACAAGTTGACCTGTCGGTGCCTATAGCTCAAACCTCAAGGAGGCAGTGCAGCCCTCATCGATATACTGCGTGCATCCATTTGTGACCCTAGCATCAGAGATGCAGGGCGTGCAGCTGATAGCCAGTACACCATCACACAATGTCCTTACATGTAACTGCTTTAAAGACACAGTAGCACCAGGGCTACTCGCCGTCCGCGTCTCGCGACCGTAGGAAGCCTTTCCAACAGCGCACATCAGAAGGTCGCCAATAATGTGTTTATCATCAATACTGTCTATCAGGATGGAATAGAAAAAGAATTGACAAAATATAAACTACAATAAATATTAGAAAACAAAAGCAAAATCTGGTTACAACATTTAAAATGGTCGCATTCTGAGGCAATAAGTCTTTGTCAGCGTATTATATACGTAAATTGAGCTCTATTCATCAGAAAATTCCGAGTAGTGTCCTTTCAACTAGCTATCAAACACTGCCGCTCCTGGCATTCATCAAAAAATCAGAGAAGTAAAAGCCCCAAAACAAGCAATTCTGAAGAGCTCCCTGATCTGATAACAAAAGTAGCAAGCGATGAGTTCAGTTCCTACATGCAAATCCGCGTCTAACAAATAATATCGAGACTAGAATTACAGGATGTAGGGAGGATTCAAGGATTTAAAGGATTTTAAGGATTTCAGGATTAACAATTTACAGATACAGATACAGACACTAGGCCGCATCCCCCAGAAAGGGGGGTGGTCGACGGCAAAGCGCACCTCACATCTTCATACGCTCACACAACTTAGCCCTTTTGTACTAAAGGGTTCAGCCGGTACCCCCGCAACATACACTCTGGGTCACGAGTGCAGTCCAAAGATCCGTCGTCAGTACCAGGGCCCGACAGTTTTGACTGGTTTACCCCCGCCGCGTCCTAATGGCCGGGATCCTCCCTCCCACGACCATCCCGACAGCGGGATGCCAAGAGCGGGAATGCACATCAGAGCAGCGCCTGTTCATTGCACGCCTGTTCATTGCACGCTCTCTCGCCACCTCCACATTCATGTCTCTCCTTCTTAACGCCTGCTTCACACCATCCATCCACCCAAACTTCGGTCTACCTTCAAGGCCTGCGACCACTCGCCTCCGCATCCATCACAATTTTCACCAATCTCCCTTCATCCATCCTCTCCATGAGCCCGAACCATCTCAGCACACGCGAATCCACTCTGTCCTCCAACTTCTTCACCATCCCTGTTCTGATTCGAACCACATCGTTGGTGATCCGGTGTCTCAGCGTTACTCCAGCCATGCTCCTCAGACATTTCATCTCGATAACATTCAACCTTCTTCTCTCCTCTGCTCTAACGCCCCAAGCCTCAGCTCCGTAGAGCACAGTTGGGACAACAACACCCTCACACAGCCCTCTCTTTGCTTCCATCCCCAACTTCCTACAGCTCATTACACTCTTTAGTGCACCCAACACTTTACATCACTCCTTCACTCGCGCCTTCACTTCAGTTTCCACTAATTCAGTCATCTCCACATGGGAGCCCAGATACTTAAAACACTGAACTTCCTCCAAGAGCTCTCCATTTAGAGTGATACTAATTTTTCTCGCATAGTCATTCCTCGAGCATCACATTACTTTACTCTTACCCACGTTCACTCCTCTCACGCACTCTACTACACTCAGACACTAGCCTACATAGCTTCTCCTCTGAATCCGCAACCAGGGCCGTATCATCAGCAAATAGCTACTGGCTCAACTGCCAACTCCGCCCATTCGCTTCCAACAGTTCCAAGTCACGACCCAGCACACTCGCGTTACAATTTATTTAGGTATAATGACATGTTGACAAAATAACCGAAATATCAGAGTACACAGATGATACGTACCGAGTCTTCGTCAGCGTGAGCTGTTCTGAAGACAACATTTGCTACTAAGATGATTTTAATGTTGACTTTTGAGGATGTTAAGGATGAACAGCTGTAGAGGGACTCATGAAGAAGAGATATACCTCGTAGAAACTGAAACTATGGGTTTAAGCCATTTAAACTTGATAATGGTAACCCTTATTGCTTTCATTATTGCAAGGGTAAGACACAAGTCAAGGATTTCAAACAGGACGACGATGGGCATAACAAACAGTCAGAGGAGAAAGACGGAAGCAACCTTGAAGGTAACTGCTACAGTTGCATACACCTAACGTTCCTCTTGATTCTGAGCCATTTAGAGATTGCACGCAGACCTGCACTAGCAAATTTGACTGCATCCAACACATTTAAATGGCCATCTAAATGAGTGTTCTCTTAATGTCCATGGCCATTAAGAGAACATCATTGACTGCAAATCAGTAAAGGCAGTCGTGGAGCCGTGAGTACTGCAGTCAATTTCGCAATTTGCATGTCATTTTCCCTCCAAAACTCTTGTTTGATGACAGTGACTCAGCAAGAGCCAAGGGTGCTCCTTCTACGACCAATAATTGTTTTATCGTTAAAACATGTCTGGGTAGCAATATGTGAGCTGCATCCAGCTGAGATGGTTGACCCAGAATTGCTTGATAGCCTAAAGTGGCCTCCAATTTTGTACGCTAAAATATTATACCTATAAAATAAGATCGCAACGTGTAAACTGTACAATCTTGCTGTAGTAAACTGTTTTTTATTCGTAAAGAAAAGAACTTCCGGGCACTTAACAGAGCAAACTTGCAAGTGTTGCCACGATTGGCCGTGACTCGAAGAAGTCATAAGTCTGACCTCAGGCAAGGTAGGTCGAGAAGGAAAGTGTCTGATGCAGGAGGAGCACAGCAAGATAGATTCACACTGAAGATATTATCAGCATGAAACAACCATTTGCAGTATCTATGTAGTCTAACACTATCAAATAATTCAGTATTTTATGCACAGTAAAGTTGATAGGTGTTTACAGTGCAAACTCAGGAAAACGCAACCTAAATAAACTAAACACTACTGAGGCCTCTTCAATTAGCGACATGCTGTGTTGCGTAAGCTACCTTCATAAGTTCGTGCCTGCGAGGGTCGGAGTGCAGTCAACCATCAGACCATCAGCTACTGCAGTCTTTAATAATTCTATTACAAAATTTAATATGATTGAAAGCTACGAGCAAAGCTCCCACCAACAAGCTGAATTTATTTTGAGACAACTTAACTCTCTCGTCTGCACTAGGCAGAAAAATCTACGTGATGAAACGTATGGAAGCTTCAATGCAAACCAAATAAAAAGTATTGTTCTCGTGTTATGTTTCACAGGTAGTGAACACGAACCAAATATCACAAAACATATTATCGTCATCACTGTCACACCAGAGTAGAATTTCAATTTAGAACATTCTGTTTTAATATCAATCAAGAAAGATAATTCCTCCATCCTTCAACCTCCGATGTAATTCTTGCCGGTCTAACGGCGTAGTAATAATAATTGTATTGTGCTGACTAATTTATTGTTACTTGACAAAAAAATGGACCAGTTCATCGATATACGTTCAGTGGCAACTGAAATCATTTCATTTCTTCCCGAAACATCCTACCGTTTCGTTGCGGTAGACGCAATGCTACCACTTTCACAAACCGCTGCCTGCTAGAAATTGTGGTCATTTTCCCTTCATTTAGCAGACGAGTCGCCGAACATTTTTTAAACTCAGAATAAGCATATTTTGTAGAGCCCGCTACGTAGCCAATAATTGTACCTATTTCAAAGGAGTGTAGCTACGCCACCTACATTGCTGCTGTTATGTTCTCCGCCACCTACATTGCTGCTGTTGTTCTCCGCCACCTACATTGCTGCTGTTATGTTCTCCGCCACCTACATTGCTGCTGTCATGTTCTCCGCCACCTACATTGCTGCTGTTATGTTCTCCGACACCTACATTGCTGCTGTTATGTTCTCCGCCACATACATTGCTGCTGTTAAGTTCTCCACCACCTACATTGCTGCTGTTACGTTCTCCGCCACCTACATTGCTGCTGTTCTGTTCTCCGCCACCTACATTGCTGCTGTTATGTTCTCCGCCACATGCATTGCTGCTGTTATGTTCTCCGCCACCTACATTGCTGCTGTTGTGTTCTCCGCCACCTACATTGCTGCTGTTATGTTCTCCGCCACATACATTGCTGCTGTTATGTTCTCCGCTACCTACGTTGCTGCTGTTATGTTCTCCGCCACCTACATTGCTGCTGTTATGTTCTCCGCCACCTACATTGCTGCTGTTATGTTCTCCGCCACCTACATTGCTGCT
>SDVV010030707.1:0-11643 GCA_016164225.1 Gammarus roeselii
TATAATATAATATGCTTCACCTTTCGTATCGTGCTAAATCTCACCCGCATAACATCATTTTCTCGCCCATTCCTCACAGTGAGTTAATTGGCCTATGAAGGCACGGTGTATTAGTTTTGTCAGGGCGCACATAATAATTCGTTTACTCAACCGTATCTGCGGTAATTGTGGAGTCCGTGCAAATCCTCTCCTCAGGTTTTTAATTGAACAATCTGTTCAACATGAGGCTCTCCCATCAATGCACGGGGACGAGTTACTGAGCCTCCTTGTCACGCTCGGTGAGGTAGTTGACGAGTTACTGAGCCTCCTTGTCACGCTCGGTGAGGTAGTTGACGAGTCACTGAGCCTCCTTGTCACGCTCGGTGAGGTAGTTGACGAGTTACTGAGCCTCCTTGTCCCGCTCGGTGAGGTAGTTGACGAGTCACTGAGCCTCCTTGTCAGGCTTGGTGAGGTAGTTGACGAGTCACTGAGCCTTCTTGTCAGGCTCGGTGAGTCCAGGACAACATCCAAACTTTGAAATGAGGTCAATGAAAACACTGTTGGTTAGCCCATTGATTTTGTATGAGGTGATTGTAATTAAGACTATAACGCATGGGTTCCTAGAGAAAGGTTTTCAAACAGCGAGAATAATAACAAAAACAACATCATATTCAACATATACCTATTTTCTAACATTCGGATGATGCAAATAACATCCATTTCGATTAGAGATCATTTTCTTTGACTCCATAATGTTGTTTTCAAAGAAAACTGGTATTTTTTCCCTTCATTATAAAGATTCTCTGACAGTAGTTAAAACAAAATGGAACCGAAGATAATGTATCTTCACCGTCCCCATAACTTACCCTCGTTAGCTTTGAAGCCAGAAAGGATACGTCCATTCATCACAGCCGGAATAGTCGTCAGGACTGATTCAGTGTTCGTATTTTCGAAAGGAAACATCGTCGTCTCTAGGCCGAGGTTGTGCCACACATATCAGTGAACCGTGTTTTTTGCTGACGCCAGGAGAAATACTGACATCTATACAGAAGATTGAATTTATTCAGGTTTAGCATAACCTACGTGTGCAAAGAGGAAAGTTTATCAGGAATGGGAATCATATTTTATCAGGGAAACGTGAACATTATTCCCCATTTTAAGTAAGCGTATATCTTTAAAATCATTCGTCGCGGACGATCTTTTTCCGTGAGGCCGGACAAACAATTTTCGGCCGATCTAAAATAAAAACTTAGAGAACATTAGAACAGCTTAAATGGAACATTTCTCGTCGAAAGTATTTATCACAGGAGATGAAAAAGTAAATTTTCAACCTTTCAGTGAGTTCAAAAACTATAGAAACCGATAACATGAACGTAGCATTTGGTCGATGAGTTGCTTATATCGCTAAATGGGATATCGAGAGTTTTTCTTCTTTCAATGGAGAAATATTTAGACATGGGAGAGTGAGCTGGAAGACCTTTGCCGCTCTCGTCTACTTCTGACATCAGTCAACGTAATGTTTAATACATATCAACTGAACATCAACTACGAAGAGAACAAAACAAGAATATTCATCCTTGACGTTGATCTATTGGATGTTATTTAAATATAACATTACACGTATAACTTATATTTATTTTGTAAAAACGAATATGTGCTGAGCTTGTTCGACATTTGTAATTACAATACACAAAATTTCATACTTTCAAAAAATAAGATTGCCTGAAGGACATTACATGTTGATAAAATTGTCCTTTACAATTGCAATATTTGACCTCAGCCAAACTGTTCTTTTCTATTTTTATGAGCTTTTTTTCAAACGAGCAGTACACATGCTTCCCCAGTCTAGATTTTATTCCCAACAATATTTTCGTTGCAAACAACAAGGGAGCACAAAAGGGGCGGTAATGAGCCTTCCTAGAGGGGATCCCTTGCAGTTCTCCGATCATTTCAATTTCCCACTTTTCCATGTTCAGTTACTCTTCAACGCTCTTTCATTTCTCTCAATCACTTCAGTTTCCATTATCATATAATTTCCCTCTCAAATTTCAGTTCCCATCAAGCCCCTTTTGCCTCCCTACTACCCCTCATCACCTCAATATCCCTCAACCTTAATTTAACATCATCACTTCATTTTCCCCTGTCAATTCATTCCCCCATCAGTTCATATTCTCCGATGATCTCATCTCCCCCTACAGTTTCATTACCACTCATCACTTCACATTGCAGCATAACTCAACATACCTCCATCTACCTGTGCGTACCTCCGAATGTTGGGTAGATAATAAACGTCCAGTAGCGTCGTCAATTGCGTAACTGTCAAATGTTCTTGAGGTAATGCCCCCGTTT
This sequence comes from Gammarus roeselii, assembly GCA_016164225.1. Taxonomy (NCBI): domain Eukaryota; kingdom Metazoa; phylum Arthropoda; class Malacostraca; order Amphipoda; family Gammaridae; genus Gammarus; species Gammarus roeselii. Next base: position 2,329 of record SDVV010030707.1, read on the forward strand.
AAGAGACGTCTCTTGAGTTTCAGTAATTTCTCCAGACTGGTTATTCCACCGATGGGTTAATTCCACCGGAAACAATTTTTGTCTACTCAAACAATTACTAATCGATCGACTCATGTTTTCTCGTTTAATCTAGAGAAGAAAGAAGAAGTAGTTTTTTTACTATTTTAATTGAATCACGATAGAGTACATATCTCTGAAATCCCTGCTTGTTCTGCGCTAATTATTTTGTGTGTGTTAGTTGACATATATTCCAACTATTTTTTTCAACAACATTTCTCAATATCGAGCTTAGGTTAAATGGATAAGAATGATGATAAGGTCTACAAATATATTGATGCTGCTCAAGATAACAAATGGAACATTGTAATTTTCTGGCGCAAGGGAGGCCTTTGAAAAACTGAAAGGATGAGTAATGATCCTGCGTGCCACAAAATGAAGTTTGACTCAGAAGACCGTCCAAGAACGCCGTTTGTTCTCTCCTACTCTCTCTGACATCCTAACACGCCTTCCTCAACAAACCACCGTGATGAAACCGTCGGTCAAAGAAATAACGTTATTTCATTCCTTGCTACATCCAGTGCAATTGATCGGAAAACATAGGTTCGCCCAATGCTTAGCATCGTCTAGTGTGATGCTAATTAGCATCGTCTAGTGTGATGCTAGAAAAATTAGCATCGTCTAGCATGATATAAATCCCTTTTGGATCAACTAGAAATGCTCGTTTATTATAAAGAACGTGAAGCTACAGCGATGCTCGATGACTCTGGGAGATCAATACTTTGTATCACAACTCCTCTCCATACGAGCGGTGCCTTGCGTTCGTCTCGACGACGTTGGTTGGCTAATGCTCCAATTGACATTCAGCCCTTGAATAAAATTTCTTGAAAGAAAGTGTATAACACTTGTGGTGCTAAAGGCAATTCCTTAATTCGAACTCCAGTCAATCGTAAACTTTTTCCATCATGCCAGTTTCCTACTTGATATTTTCGGAAGTGAAATATTTAGGTGTATCAGCTGTCAGTTAAAAACACATTCGGGTAAAAACATTGCAGTGTAAACTGTTTCGGTCCAACAAGTTCTGTTGCTAAAGGGGCGTTTCCTTCCTTATTTATTATCGTGCAACCAGCATATTGGAATTCAATTAAAAAAAAAATTATTGGTAAACACAATAGCTCATCGGAGACTGCCAGGAAGGCCCTCGCTGCGTGTTATCAAACCCTTACTATTAAGATTGGTTATTAAACTCTACTAACTCGTCGACCATATGGTTATATTAACTGTACGATACGTGTGAGAAATTTCATCGATAGGTTCATTTCACCCCGCTCTGTTATAACTCACATGAATCGGTCTGTTTTTTTCTTGAATTTGCATGAATGTCTGAGCTGTACAGAATAAGGGTCACAATTCTAGACACACGTGTGTAAAATCAGCTGCTATCTGCATAGTTTTTATACGTAATGAAGCCGTAACAGAGTTAACGAAAGGTGACACATGACCTAACGTAGAAAGTTTACGATTGTTAGGGAGCCTGACCTAACGTAGTGAGTTAACGACTGTTGGGGAGACTAGTCAATAAAAGGAGATTCAATTTTTTTCAACATTTTCTAATATTGTTCTACTCCGAATGAAACGAGGGTTAGTGAAAGAAGCGTCATCAAAGGTTCAATTTTATTATTTTGTTGCACCACCCGTGAATCTTTGGTACCTTATATGTAATTATGTTTACGCTGTGCCGGAAATCACATACAAACGGTCATGACTAACAGGAACACGTCAGTCACTAACCTATTATGAAGAATCTCACCAACATAATTCAAGTGACTAGCAGGTAACTGTCAGTCACGAAACTGTCAGGAACATGTCAGTCACTAATCTTAAATAAAGTGTCTCATCACCGAAAACTACAATATTAACAGGTGACTGTCAGTCACCTGACGGACAAAAACATGACAGTGAATATACTAGAGTAAGGAGCCTCACCAATGAGAGTCGCGTAAGATAGATACATCGACTGTGAGAGGATAGTGCGTTCCAACCGAACATTATTTACGTCTTGTGAGCGGCCAACCTTCAAACGAATGATGGTCGGCCAAATGAAACCTGTAATTGGTATCTGTGCAACGCTCAGACGGCTTCCGTAGGAGTGCAATCCGCTTATCGCGGGAAATGCATAATTCCATATCATTAAAGTTACGCGTGTATCTTCTAAAACATTTAGTTCGCTGCTGCTACTTATATTGCTAGCTGCCCCACAATACTTAAACTAAATAAAAATCGTTCATTCATATCCCATGAAACATTGAATTTATTTCACAAATTACCTAGTTTCTGGAATCGTAAACCTAAAGCTATTAAAAAATCGCCTTAGGGCAATTTTTTGATTAGATCAGCCCACGACAAAGTCAGGTTTTTAGCAATTGATTGTTCTACTCTCATGCATCACCGACAACACAAATCATTATAATCCCTTAACAATACTCTGTGGAGCTCTTAAACTTGTGTAAAGCAACAACGTAGACAGCCAAGTCATCGTGATTGACATTCAATTAACCTTGTTTGAAAAAAAAATTATAAGGCTATAAGGTAAGCCATGATGACTGTCAAAGAATTCATAATTATTGCTCACAAAATTAAACAACTGCTCAATTGTAGGTTCTTATTTATTGTGAACCTTTCAGACGAATTATTTATTGATTGTAAAGTGAATAACCAAAAAGACATTTAATGCCCTAAAAATGTATCTTTGAACAGCACTCATAAGTTTCAGCTTATCGTACAGCAGCGGAATCACGGAACTCAGACCATTAATATGTACATTTATGCGACTCGCGGATCCCGAGATCGACATGACAAATTCAAAGTGGTTCCAATGTTTCATTTCACTTTGAAATAAAGCAAGTAAAAAATCATTGCTATTCATGGACTCAATAAGGGATACTTGGGAAAAAATATTTAGGGGTTATTAATACTAGGTAATGAGATGACATAGACAGGATAGCGGCTGAATATCTTTATTGGTATGGAGGTTCATGCACTAACAATTTCGTTGCATTTATATTTAAATATGCAACAAGTGTTATTCAGGAGAATGACATTCTTCCTGATCTTCTATTGTAAGTAACAATGTTCACCAACACAACAGAAATAGGAATTTTTCAACAGATTTTTTTTTTCATTAGTGCATCCTAATAGTATCATCTTCCTGGATTCTGAGTCAACAGAAGTGCTGAGGGAATTGACGCACTCGGATTATTCTGATTTAGATCCCTATATACGTCGTTTTGCAGCACAAAAAATGTAAATAAGGCTTACCGAACAATCATTACGAATGTCACAAAGGTCTACCCCTACTGACAAAGACGGGAACCGTCACATTTCAGTTTGAGGGCATGAACAACATAACCCATTTCACGGATTTCCATGCAATGTACAATAAATTGACAGCAGAGGCAAATAATTTATGAGTTGTTTCTGAAGCCGGGCAGGATAGCCAGCAATTTTTGGGCATTAATGTTTTTTAAAAATCCCACATCGACTAAAGAGGGGTGCCGGAAATTTGGCGTTACCGGCCCGGTCGGTTAAATTACGTTATACTGTATTGCAATTATTTACAGACGTCCGTAATTGGGAGGTGACCACAAGTTTGGATCCATAAAGACAATGATTCAATTAGAATATCTGGAAGTAATTTCCTAACATGGTTTGGGGAGGATAGCAGCCATATTAAATAAAAGCTGTATACAGTGTATTTCCGTTTTTTTTTTCAAAGATACTTCGTGTTAACAAATTAGTGGCTGCCATCGGGAATTGTTCTGGGCTGACCAATTACAAGACGCACTCGTAGGTCATTCAGTATAATAACTTACAACTACCCATTATTGAAAAACATGTAGAGCATTTCACTCATTTTATTTCGGTCTTAAAGGTCATTTATATGACTACGCTTATTTTCCGAAATATTTTTCTCAGTTTTACCTTCTTTATCCACACTGACGGCTGGGTCGGGTGTTCCTATTCCAAAATATCACGGACTTGTAGGTATGATGCTGATGACCAGATTATTTAAAGTAAGGATTGGGAAACTGTCACAGGTGTGTCGTCAAAGTACAGATCTGTTTCCAATCAGAACAAATAGAAGCCTGGCTTTATGAGTATTGTTGCAGCAAAAGGAATTGGGAATCGGTAATATTGAAAAATAATTTGGCTAACTATTTTCGCAAGCTAACTAAATTCAGGATGCTGGTTTCATATATTTAAAGTTGTTGATAATTTATTCGTATAGAGTTAATACAACTGCGTCTGGTCACGTGACATATTATCCATAGACTATTTGTACACCATTTGCGCGACCGCTTCCTTTCCTCTGTACTAATTGCTCCCATCCATATGTTAAAGTTTATAACTAATGTATGCATCATACAACAGTTTGTAAACTGATGAACAATGTGACCAATTTCCGTGAAGTGATATTATCTGAGTATTCGTCTGATGAAACAGGTTGCTTTGATTAGCATAAAACGTATTATTATTCACAATACCCGTGGCAGCTGCGCCACATCAGTACCTGAAATGGTCTTGAATCACATTGCTGGCAGAGCACAATCATTATCCGTTCATTAAATATAATTCAATAAATACAATTTCACAGTCAAATCATTATTACGTTTCATGAATGAGAGGGCAACGAAACTTACGGGTTTCCAAACTGAAAATAACATATTTTTCAAACTCTAACATAGTTGTCCATAACAGAAACAATGTAACATGGAAAATAGCAACAACTTGATCTTGAGCTTTTGCTTATTCACTTAGGATTGTGTATAATAAATTCAGCCAATCGTACAAGAAGGATGTTCATTAATGTTTGAACCAACTCAATACCGTTTGAAATTTAGATTAGGTAGCACACATTCGTCATTACGACGAATAATGGCGGGGTTCGAATGAGAAAGAAGATGGTGAAGAATAAAGACGACAGATTTGATGAACGTGTCCTGAGGATATTCGAGCACATGGTGAGGATGGATGATGGGAGATTGGGGAAAAAGACAATGGAAAGGAGGTGGGTGGACATAGGCCTGTAGGTAGGCCGAAGTTTGGGTGGATGGATGTGGCGAAGCAGGCTTTGGAGAGGAGAGACATCTAGTGAGAGAGCGTGCAATGGATAGGCGTGAGTAGAGAATGATTGTGAACGGATGAGTTTGCGGCCCTGATGAGCTCTTGCACGCTATTGGTGTCTCGTTGAGAAACGAGATGTGGGTGAGAGAGGAGAGCCCGTAAATTTTGACACAGCAAAGAGTAAACCATCAAAGCTGTTGGGCCCTTTGCTGACACAACCCCGGACCCCTCGCCTGACCTGCAGTGTATGTTGCGGGGTCGCAGACCGGAATCTTGAACGCTAAATGGCTAAAGTTTGGTGCGAGTGAGGGTGATCTGGCCACGGATATCCTCTTTTTGAAGGATTCGGCCTTGTATCTGTATCTGCCTTTGTAGTGCACTTTAATCATTATGAAGCAAAGACGAAATGCGTATCTCCAAGGCCAATCTAACATAGAAGATCTTGAGGAACTTCATCTATGTGAAGCAGTTACGGATAGATTCCTGCCAAGCATACATTCAAGGACATGATAGTCCTTTAAAACTTTAAAACTACACTTAAAGGCGGGTAACCATCTAACCCTCGCACGCCGTTGCGAGCCACCAAACCAAGATTTCAAAGACAATACGTCTTATGGAAACAAACCAAATCCAAGAACTTGATCAACCAGAAGTAGATTGTTCTAAGCAAATATTCACAAAAAAATAAACGTAGATACGTTACTCTTCAAAATCTAACAAAATGAAAGTCAGGTATACTGGAATACCTCTTCAATAGGGATACCACCAATTATAAAAAGAGCTAGGGCGTACAAACAAATTGTGCATCTAATTGTAATCTATCTTTACAAACTATGTACATTTTGTGTATTCAGTTTTGTGGTCCTTGGTGTCCGACAAAGTATTCAGGCAGTTTCTAATAAAAACGTCAAAACGAATTTGAGAATATTGAAATAGATTAAGTTTCCTCAAACTGATTTCTTGCGATATTTTGAGCCTGAAGTTAAAGCCTTCATTGTGGGCATTACTATGTATTGCAAATCTGTTTTTATTGCGCAACCAATTTGCACTATTACAATAAAAGGTGTTATTTACAGATAGAAGATTTTCAAGCTAAATTTATTTCATCGTAATATTTATGTGTCCTGATCAATGTAATTTCATTCCTAGAGTCTTTGGTCGGGGGTTCTACAGTCGTCCCTCCTGCGCAGCGTGCCTCCACATTGATCCATCATCCCCCTGTACTCGGTCCCGGCTTCTGTTCCTCCTATGCGAGTAGTGAACCTGGGGTAATTAACCAAATTACTGACAGGGCTTGCGAAAGGGCGACCCGTAGGCAAGGCCTCGCAAGAATAGGAACTACACAACATTCCTCGAGCACGATAATCCGGATAGGCATTTGGATGAGCCCATCGAGATGAAGGAGGAATGTGGGAGGTGACATGAAAGCTGCGGAGAACTTGCGCAGGGGTACGGGAACGGAACCCGTGGATGGGAGTGTTGGGGCTACTATTCCAGGTACCAGGAGCACATATGGGGCTACTATTCCAGGTACCAGGAGCACATGAATCGGAGCAAACATTGGTCGGCATTAAGGCAGAAGGTATTTGATGAACACTACAGTTGCTAGATCGTCTGAGGGAAGGCACCAGAGTGGTTCCATACGCAGCGTTGCTGACTGTATGGTTCAGGTCAGGTATCTGAGGCAGGCCAACTTCCGGTTGCACCGATCGCCCTAGATTAGTAACGAACATATTGCTGGGTGGGCTGTTGGTGCTACCGGCATTACAAAGCGAACAAGTTTGTGACAAAGGAGGTAACGATGTGAAGTTCTGGGTGGGTTGGCCCTGACCACACCAAGGATCGCAGTCACACCCATCTTGAGTGTAGGCACCCTGGCCATAGCTGGGGGATGTAAAGGGACTCGTAGGATCATGCAAAGATGACATCCTAAGCGACTGGGCTCTGTACAACGAATTCCTCCTGACATTGAGTTCTGCTCCTTCACTCGGCCGCTGAGAGCATTCTCCTCCGTCTTCCCGATAGGGTAAAACAGCAAAACTTGACGGAGTGAGTTCCTTCTCAGGCAATCGTTCATTTTTAGGAGCCTCCGCAGGTGGGCCCACCTCCGGAGGATTGGCAGAAGACGCCGTGACGTCAGGAGTTGACGTCACGTCTGGAAATCAAGTGATTGGCTGCTTGGTGCCGTAGGAGTAGACTTCAGAGCCGCCATAAATGGTCTCTTCGTGGTCTTCGGCGTCGTTTTCGTCATCATCATCGGCATCTTCCGAGACTTTTTTTCTGACAGGTTTTGTCGAGCCCTTGCATTTGAATACGAACTGAAGTTCCTGCCTCAAAACGTCCATGAAGGGTATCTGAAAAAGTATTTAGAAAAAAAACGTAATTTGAGAGATCCTCTCAACTCGCAATGAAAATTAAACGTATTAAAAGTAGAAGCACATTTAAGTTGAAACAATGTCTTCGCAATTAAAGTCAAACGTCTTGAAATTAGTAGCACATTTAGGATGAAACAATATGATTGTAATTCAAATTCCACGTCTTAAAATCAGCTGCGCAGTCTGGGTGAAACTATAAGGGAAATGACAAGATATTCCAATTATTGCTGATCTTGTAACACAGCAAAAAGGATGTCTTGTGTTTCCTGGTGATACAAAGGGATATTGGATGCACAATTCGAAACAAATCCTCAACCGCTAACGGGATAAAGATATATTTATAAAACAACCTACTTGTGACCCATACTGAAAATTATTAATCATGAGGCTATTTTTACAACAAACACAAGATAAAAATCGTTGAAATAGTCAGCGTAAGTAAATTGTATCAAATCATCAATGGCTTTCCATTAAAATTGCGCTAGTTAAAGGCATCTTGTTTATAAAACATAGACAGTCGCGTTCCTCGTGCGGAGTCAAGAAGAGGCGACTACCCTCTCTAGATGTTAATCTTAAAAGAAGTTCAAGAACAGTTTTGACTGGTCCGGACAGTTAGACCGATTCACCCACTGACACTCCCCTCCCGTTCTGAGAATTCCTAGGTACGCGTCTGTATAATGGCTACTCTCTTTATAAACTCAGTAGCTATACTCCCACAACCAACAATGAAGATTCGCACATCCTCATTTTGAACAATAGATACTCATCTCAAACCCCAGCACAACTACCCCTACAAAATAGGCCTCTAGACGTTCTACTACAGAACTAACCCTCTTGCTATCAAAAGGCAGCCTAGTTTGGGCCAATAGCCCTGTTGTTGTCTTCCTACACTTGTAAACACTTGTAAACCACCACCTCAGCAGATACTCACATCGTCGTCCTTCGAGATCTCCCGGCACTCGCCGAGGAATTCAAACACTGCGACTACCAACGCGAGGCCCATGCCGCCTATCAGGACTACGAACACGCCGCCCACGTTTGACAGATTCAGCTCGCTCGCCATACCGCTGCCTCCCGCTTCTTCCTGGTGGGGGATGGTAAGAGCATGGAGTAATGACAGAGGTTGGAGGGGCGTTGATGAGGAACGTGACATTCCATAGGGACGCAGGTGATGTTAATATCAAGGAGTTATAACAAGGGCTTTAATGAGGAACGTCACATGGAGTGATACCATGGAGAGTAGGGGCTTCTACAGGTTAATGGGACATGTTGTAATGCATCCCTGACTAGGATGAATCTGGGTAATGACCAGGAAGACAATGGAAACAAATGCATGATGGAAACACTACCTTATCGATAACGTTTATTGTGTGGAAGGATTTTCCTGTACGATCATTAAATAATCAATAAACATGCCAGAATTCTGGTTATCGCCTTGGACTATAGAAAATGAATACTAGCACAATAGACCAGGATTTGTACATTACCCTCTCATTAGTTCACACCCTTGGTCCAGCACATGAGGGTAAGAGAGAGGAATGTGTCCCATTTGAACATGTCGAACGAGTTTGCGCCAGCACATTTCCAATCGCTCAAAGCCACATACGTACATGAAGTCTTATGAGGCAGGGTTCTTTATGACAGCGCTGGGCTAACACAAGCTGTCCTATGCTGCTGTTTTTTTGTCTGTGTCTATCACCTGTCCAGGCTCCAGTCTTATGATGGGTGTATTGTGGGAATGGATCGAGACTGTAGGTCATTTTAACGATACGTTTGAAGGAATAATGTTGAACATAATATTTTATTCAAGTAATAATTA
>SDVV010030708.1:0-11643 GCA_016164225.1 Gammarus roeselii
ACCGTCCGAGTGAAGGCGGCCGCTCATCACCGCCTACAGCAGAAGCAGGAGTGTCTTGTAATGGCCAGCACATCACACACAACCGTCCGAGTGAAGGCGGCCGCTCATCACCGCCTACAGCAGAAGCAGGTGTGTCTTGTAATGGCCAGCACATCACACACAACCGTCCGAGTGAAGGCGGCCGCTCATCACCGCCTACAGCAGAAGCAGGAGTGTCTTGTAATAGTCAGAGCTGCAGTCAGAGCTCACCAGACGAGTGCACGAAATTATTCCAGGTCCGACCACTGGCGTGGACCACTTCAATGGCATCGTATCACCAGATTGCTGATCATGGACGGTTTGGTTCGCACGAGTGAAGGAGACAAGATGAGGGTTGCAAGATAAAGGCATTTAAGCCAAATTAAGTCAACAGATTTTTAGTACAACATTGTTTTAAATCAAAGTAATTATGTGATAGAAGCTCTAATTTAGTATACATTCAGGCTGTAAAGGTGGCTCTTTACTCAGACGCACGGTCGTCAGGAAGATGTGGCAGCAACATGCAAATGATGTCGCTGCGCAAGAAACGTAGATGGGGGTCAGGTGGCAGCAACGCTGTGTTCGATATTGAATTTTATCTAGCAAAGATCGTATGAAACATGCCAAACCTAATAATATAATGGCAAGATAGTTAGGACATATAATTAAAACACTATCTGGGCATGTATACATATAATCCAAGATGAACCTTTTTTCTTCTTCATATTTTTCGATATTTCGAATAAAATTTAAAAATCCATGTAAACGATATAGATACGAAGAAAATTTATTGTTCAAGAAATGAATGAAAACTCACGTACCATGAATCATCTGTACTAACATAACACCTTAATTTGACATGAAAAAATGAGCAAAAGCATCTTGTCTGCAACTAACTGTCCGTTCCAAAATCCATGGTCAGGCAAGAGTCCATCGTCAACCAACAATGACAGGACTTGGCACCGGTTCCCGTATCCGACGATTCTATTTATGACGGGGGGTGTAGGGGCAGATACGAAAATGTTGTATTACCGAGACAAATGGCATCTCCACAAGAAACCCAACCTAACCAAGTTACTATCATTATGCCGATAGAATAGTAAAAGCGAGTCCCAGGACGTGATTACCCTGTTCATCACACTGTACATTGTCAGGAACGTCCTATGTGGACCCGATTACCCTGTGTACCTCCTCCCCTTGCCCGGGCCTCCTGCCGTGGTCAGTGTTGACGAGAGGCGCGTGTCGGGCAACCCAACAAGTGGCAGGAGAGAGGCGCTCTACATTCGGTTGCAGGGGTCAGGCCAGGAATGAGAAGTTGGCAGAATAAGCCCACTCTACGACGTCGCTGCATTGACATCAGAGAACAAGAATAGTGTGACGCCATCCAGAAGAGAAACTGCCCTCATTTGTTACGGACGTGAAAGACTATCCGTTATAGGACCCTGTTTTTGGTGCACTAACGTCAAATGTCGAGAGTGCGCTCTGTATTTGTCTGTTACGAAGCAGTCGAAGCAATGAGACCATTGTGTAGCGCAATAGCCACGGAGTGACCGTGAAATGCCGCAGCACCAAGACGGCAAATACCTATAATAATCGATCTGTACAATATTTATATCACAGCAAGTCCAACAAATGATAACTGGTATATATGACTGCATTGGTTGATGCGGTGCCGGCAAACTCAGTGGGCGACAACGAAAGCAGTTATTGCAGCGGCTGTCAAAAAGAAAACAAGCTTTGAATCCTATAAAGAGAGATGAAATACAATAAGAATTTAATCGAGTTAACACTGGTACATTTTCTATGAACAAATTGATATAGAAGATGGGAATGTGATGGGTAACCAATAAATTCACAGGGTTTCTGTCAACTGCGATGATATTCGTCTAGTACAGACTGTTTACAACTTCAATGTTGAAATTACTTCGTATGCAGTGAGATCACTACGAAGAGTATTACGAGACGATGCCGTGCGCCAAACAACGCTGACGAGTGTTAAAAGGTAGAATTGGATCCTTTCCTCGTTGTAATAAACTGGCAAGGGTTGAGCAGCGATGGCAGTTCTGCTCTGCGATCCAAGCCATATTTATTACCCAATATCTTTATTAATAATGCCCATATATTTCAGATATGTTTTAATCGAAGAGTTTGTTGAAGAAAAGAACATTCACATGTTAATGTTGTGGTTAATAAAGCAAAAATACTGGGCATCTATACAAAAATTACATGAATTTATTATAAAACAATGTCGGTAATTTGTTTTCATGTGACTGGATTTCATACTACCGTTTTTTTCACCAAACTCTACCTGACGAATTCATTTCCGTTGATAATGTGGTTATACTGTGTGCCTTCTCACCGCGCTCTTTTGGGAGACGTCAGGGCCGAGAGGTCGCGACGTCACAGGTTAAATGCCATTGTTAGATTATCCTGCCAACTAAAACATTCTTGGGTGTGGGCCCAAGACCTGTACTGCGACTACACTCAACAACCAGGAGCTATTAGGCTAGTGAAGATGTCGCTTGCCAGAACTTCAATTGTTAGGAGGTCGATTGTTAGACAACCAGATGTTTTGAGGCTACTGAAGATGTCGCTTGCCTGAACTTCCGTTGTTAGGAGGTCTACTGTCCGACAACAAGACAACCAGGTCTTCTGAGGCTAGTGAAGATGTCGCTTGCCTGAACCTCAATAGTTAGGAGGTCGATTGTTAATTTTTTTAAATCAAGGACTAAAACACCAATACATCAAGATGCCCTGCGGTTAAGGAGGAAATCGTACTGTAGAATGAACTTAATTACTTAATGAGGCCGACTTGAACAAACTTCTTCAATCAATTTTTGGATGATTTAACAATGCTGTTTAACAACACAAGGAGATGGGATCAACCTCACGAACAAACAAGTCGTGCTGAGGCGCTGTCATGTCCAACTGCTCAATGTAGTAAACTTTTTATGTACGCTCTAGATTGGAGTGAAATCAGAAAAAGCAATACTCGCGAGGTGAATTGGTGGCACGTGGTGACAAGAAAGACACAAAAGGGTCCATCGGTTCGGACGTGCTTTCATGCTCAATCGACAGCGGGACCCGCCGCTGTCTTTTCAGGCCCTAACTCCTCTCTGCACTTGGTATCCTTCATATAAACAAATTATCTAAAAAATTAACCCGTGTTCAAGTCCACCGCCATTACTCCTATTATAAAACCCACTGCTATGAATGGAAGAGGTGAAAGATAAACTCGTACAGTGGGATACATTGATGGTAATTACCTACAGCTAACCCATATATTGTACTGCGTACAATGGTTGGAAGTACGTAGCATTTACACGGCAGTTGAAGCTGAATGGTATGAGTTAACAGGCGGTCGGCAATCCCCCTGGGGCGCGCCCTCTGCTGCGGTGAAGTAAGAAACTGAAGCCTGCATGTATGTTATGTTTATTAGCGTATAGTCTATTAGCCTGTAGCTACTACGGTATTTTAGGCTCGCTTGTCTCTAACTTAATCGATACATTGTTGTCGTGTATTCCAACCTTGATCTGTCTTCACGTGTTTTTTATTATGTATTGGATGTAATGGAAGTAATGTTTTTATTAAACTCGTCATTTGTTGTAACCATTATTGTACCATGGAGTGATTCAATAACGAAAATTATTATTATTGTCATTATGTAAGAAGGATGTTAGCGTATTGAAGTATCATAAGTAGATGTTCGCTATAGCAACGCTAAAATGTTGGTGCAGTGGTTAGTAGCTCTGACCTCTATTGTGGGGGGCGTCCCGCTCTAGTTGGAGAAGGAGGAGGAACGGTTCAAATGTTGGTGCAGTGGTTAGTAGCTCTGACCTCTCTATTGTGGGGGGTGTCCCGCTCTAGTTGGAGAAGGAGGAACGGTTCAGTTTACTGTCGATGTTGACCAGAGTGTGTTTCTCCGGTGTGGTCCCGTCTCTAGATGACCTTTGGATGGCAACTGGCAATACCGCAGCTACATGAAGGTAAATTCTGAAACACAATGAGTAAATTAGTAGTGCTATATATGTTGCGTGCTGGCAATAAGCAGCTAGCGAAGTATAGTCAGAGGACATGAAGTGTCGTCCTCCTGTCGATTGAAGGCTTCATCGTCAAAGCAACACGGCGAGCCGGCACTCATGCCAATAAAAGGCAGCCACGCGGAGCAACACTTTCTAGTACCAAGGCTTGTAATAGCTATAAGATACTACTGGTTACAAAGTTAGAGCCTTATTTCGAATTCCGCGTTTTGTTTAAAACGTCCCTGTACCGAGAATGGATGTTTTATAGCAGGGATTTACACATATGCATTTCCTCCAAAAGGCGAAATTAAAAATAAGGTCTATCATTGCAACCGATAGTACATCGATGTTTAGTTTATTACACAACAGTTGTGAGTACATCAACGTGTAGTTTGTCGCACAACGAGACATTAAAGTGTACATTCACTAACGTACATTCAGTTGCGAATGGTCCTCGCTAGACGCGCCACAACATCACAGCACAAGATCAAGAGGATGTATGGTCTGAGAGACATACAAAGCAAAATATTTAGAGGGCAGCACACGATGCCAGACAAACCACCGCTTGACGGAGGTGAAAAAGGGGGGAGGAGGCGGACAAAGCATGTATACAGAGCAGCCGCGCCAGAGGATTGAGGGGATGTCGAGATTTGGGGAAGGATTCGTGGAGGAGGCAAGCTCTTAGAGGGCAGAGACGAGGGGAGGCTGTAAACAGCGCCATGTGCAGAGGAAGGATGCTACTCCAGTGTAGCAGAGCGACGAGGTAGCTGAGTATGAGGGGCTAACCCCCTCTGTGTGAATAGATACGAGGAGCGATCCCATCTAAATCCTAACCACAAAACGGCTAAAAATATGTGAATCGCGGCACCCCCACACACACATTTCACTTTCAGCCAGCCGAGCTTAGACCAAGCACCTACTCGCACACAATAATGAAAATGGAAAACATAACAACGTAATTAATCCAGTAAATGGGAGATGTGTATTGTAATTGGAACCAGGGCGAAGGATTTAAACATGGGTTACCGTATAACTTTACGATAAAAACTAAGGTGCAAGGAGGTAGTTTAGGGCCTTATGAGCGCACAGTCAAAAAACACGACACATGCAGAGCCTTTCTTATAGAAACCTCATCGTACACAGCTACTTGCATGTCTAACATCACACATGTGCAAACTAACCTCTGCTCCCTTCCAACGCACGGACCAACCATTTACAACGCATAAATTAAAGATGACCTAAATTTAATTTAGTTGGGTCCGGTTGATACGTGGTGAAACAATGTACTCAGTGCTTCTTATACTTCCCGCATGATCGAACATGATTCTTTGTGAATTTCTTGGGAAAATAGCCTGCTCGTGAGTTTGGATAGACTCTGTAAGTGTGATCCAAACATGGGGAGCATGTATGCAGTTTACAGAATTAGAAGAAGGAAATATAGAACATAGCTATGCGAAAGCCATTATATCTGGCTCCGAGCCCCCCTTAGGAGCACTCTGGCTGACGGCATAGGCGTAATGAGACCGGCAAGCCCGCCCACTGCGGCTACCGTCTCCTTTACTATACCGGGCACAGAGTAGCCATCGATGAACACACCTTCAGTGGCGAAGATGATACCAATCCTATACACCCAACTGAACACGACACCAGGTACGATAACAATTCAATTCACTATCATGTGTGGGCTTTTGTTTCGATAGATACTATCTTCAATACGAAGTACTAGCATTTAGGTGAGTGTGTGCGTGAGCGGGTGCGTGCGTGCGTGTGCGTGTGTGTGTGTGTGTGTGTGTATATAAGAGCTTATTGTCATAAACCTTCGCGTAGGAGCTCGCACCCTATCTCCAAATTAGACTACTGAGGATGAAACGTACAAAAAAATTTCGAGAGCAGATAAGCACTCGTAGCTGAAACAGGGGTGGAGGTGGGGAGTTACGAATAGGGGTTGGCTGCAACAACAGGAGAGAGAAGGGGGCACTGTGAGAACAGGAGGTGGGCACGAGCCCTTAGCACGGATACCATCAATTGTGAGCCGCTCCTGTCCGCAGCACCCATGGCGGGGGCAGTGGGGGGCAGGGGCAGACACCTGCCGGGATGGTGCGGGGAGAATATCACAGAAAATAACAGAAGACTGTCACGCATTCATCAATCAAACGTCATCTCAAGCAACTTGTTCCAGGTAATGGCGACGTACGTAAAAAAACTCGGCAATAACCAGATACGAACGATAAATGTCTTCCTTCCTCACATCTTATTCCTTTGGTGAACATTGTGCTGAAGCAACGTTGAGAAAAAAAACGTCTAAAAACGAACAATCTTGGAACAAATGGGAGGTGCGTGGCGATAACTAAGAAGCAAACAAGCATACGCATTGGGCAGCAAGTTTCTCCCTAGTGTTGTGCGCTTTAATGAAGCAACTCTTGGGCTGAAGCCTTGTTGGTCGGCCGACATAGCGAGCGTCCCAATTAGGCTTCCTGATCATGGCTGCCCCTACTAAGCGGGCTCATCACACCGCATGGGCACATAACACCGCCATCGCGTGGGCAAACTGATGAGCGCAACTCGGGACGACAGGTCACCTCATCATCCCTAACAAGGGCATGGCTGGCACGAGAGGAAGGAGAGTGACGTGACTTCCACAACACTTAATCGATAGGAGTGACCGTTGTGGCATACCAAAAACAATATTCAATTAAACAGCGCACCTCATTGAATTTGTAACGTGATCACACTTCGCGATTGCTGCCACATAATAAACGAGTTGCATGAGCAAGAGTTTGGTATTCGTGCTAAAGGATAGAAATGGTCTAAGCAGTTCGCGATTGCTGCCACATAATAAACGAGTTGCATATGCAAGAGTTTGGTATTCGTGCTAAAGGATAGAAATGGTCTAAGCAGTTCGCGATTGCTGCCACAAAATAAACGAGTTGCATATGCAAGAGTTTGGTATTCGTGCTAAAGGATAGAAATGGTCTAAGCAGTTCGCGATTGCTGCCACAAAATAAACGAGTTGCATATGCAAGAGTTTGGTATTCGTGCTAAAGGATAGAAATGGTCTAAGCAGTTCGCGATTGCTGCCACAAAATAAACGAGTTGCATATGCAAGAGTTTGGTATTCGTGCTAAAGGATAGAAATGGTCTAAGCAGTTCGCGATTGCTGCCACAAAATAAACGAGTTGCATATGCAAGAGTTTGGTATTCGTGCTAAAGGATAGAAATGGTCTAAGCAGTTCGCGATTGCTGCCACAAAATAAACGAGTTGCATATGCAAGAGTTTGGTATTCGTGCTAAAGGATAGAAATGGTCTAAGCAGTTCGCGATTGCTGCCACAAAATAAACGAGTTGCATATGCAAGAGTTTGGTATTCGTGCTAAAGGATAGAAATGGTCTAAGCAGTTCGCGATTGCTGCCACAAAATAAACGAGTTGCATATGCAAGAGTTTGGTATTCGTGCTAAAGGATAGAAATGGTCTAAGCAGTTCGCGATTGCTGCCACAAAATAAACGAGTTGCATATGCAAGAGTTTGGTATTCGTGCTAAAGGATAGAAATGGTTTAAGCAGTTTCTTAGAATGTCCAGTAGAACCACATCTACCCTCATTTTGAAGTCACTTACTAAAAACAGCAGTCCAATGGAAGTCCCAAACGCATTACATGCAACCCAAGCAGCAAGAGGTCACCGATCTATCACGCGTTCAACACCAAAGTTGATTACGCAACGCCTCATTGTCTCAGGCTTCTCTCTCTCTCTCTCTCTCAGCTTGGCCAGAGAAAGAACACTTCTCAGATAGCTGATGAACAATGGTCAAGTCAGAGCAGCAGGAAAAGTTTTTCCCGGAGCATCGCTTCTGTGGCAACACTTTCCGATGTTGTAAGCAAGGCGACGCTGGCGAGCTGCAGCGGTGGCCAACCACCAAAAATACCTTAAATGCAGCGCTTGCAAGCCGGCGTTGAAGGAGATCAAATTCACCACTTTCAATCATGTTTTGTATCCAAACTAAAGAAGACAGCAAGGACAATAGAAGCGACCTCAACTGAAAAGATCTCATCAAATACAGGTCATTGTTAGCAACGAGCATGCAGTATGAAAATATACGAGCCCGCTCATATTTAAAAGATAAAAATAAATGGGCAGAGGCGTTTAATGTGTGCCACTTACGTCATGGCAAACGGGCTTGAATTTTTTTTTAACCCCACCTTCTCGGAGTTGTCTTTTCAGACAAGGCTGACGTCTGAACCCTCCCGGGCAGCTGGTACACTGTTTGTTCAGAGTCGTGTATTACGGTATCAAGGAAACGAAGCAACTATCCACACTCGCGGGTAGCCGGTACGCGTAGGGAGACGTCATCAAAAATGCCCCTGTAGGAGAGTTGGAGATGACGTAACACAGCTTAGTCCAGCTACATCACGCTGCCGTGATGCAGCGGAAATGTGAGTTACCTTACGTTGGAGTGTTGCTAGGAAGCCTTAGCTATATCACCAATAAAGTCTGATGGAAGTTATTATCTCGAAGAGAAACAATCGCAAAATGTTCCCAGTCATCGTCCATTAAAGGGACGATAGCTAAATCGCTCTGAAAATTTTTGAACAGTTTTTTTGTGCACCATCGATAGCGGCAATTGGGACTAAGATCGTGGCCCTTTAATATGAAGCATAAAAAGCATCAGGAGACAAGCGTATCCGGGTGACGTGGCCAGCCTTTGAAGTTGCACCAACGTCAAGGCGCTTCTTAATTCAATGTTTCTGAAGCTACGTTGTGAGGCAACCCTTGCGACAACAATCCACTTCTGTCACAGTTATTGAGCAGCCTATGCGTGTCGATGGCACTTGTGGAAGCAGATAATGAGCTTAAGCCTAAGTTATAGCACATTATTTACGTTGGGCTTTCACAGTATGATGAGGAGCGTGATCAAAGTGGAGATCAACGGCCTACGACATCGGCAATCGGGGGCAATATGCAAATATCAAGGATTTCACCCCTTTCAACAACCTACTTAGCGCATAGAATCAAACTGTCAAGAAAAATTCAGCAATGGATGTAAATTATGAATATGAGTTGCTGAAACTGACGAGACTTCTGTGATGGCGGTCCTCGCCGGTCATCACAGAAGTGAGAGAACTGGTGTTAATGTTTACAACAAATGATTTCGTCGTACTTTCCACTAATGCCTAAAAAATGTTCTCCAATTTCAACTTTGCTAATGTGAATTGGTGCACTGCCAGCAAAGGGTGAACCAAAATGGAAGTGAAGAGCGCAAGCAGCAATGACGGAGAACGACGGTTTAGAGGGCTAATTTCAAAGGGGCCAGTGCGCCTTTCCTCGTGATTATTGGAGGACATAATTGTTAAAATGAACTCCAGAAAGCGCGCAGTATATGGTCAGTAGCAGTGGCTCACGTGGAGGAGAGCTTGCCGTACCCCTTGGTAAATTGAATCATCAATTCTTTAGGCCGACAGCAAAGTGAGGACACAACTCACGAGCCGCGGGAGAGTGGTCCTGGCATACGTCACGGCAGGCGAGATTGGGGGCATGGCGCAGTGACTTGCGAGAAAAGTGGAGGTGGCTTCGGTTGGAGTGGGGTGTATCCGTGACACACTCAGACGGGAGAGTGTACTACGCTGGATGCGACAATGAAGGCCTATATAAGTGACACACAAAACCTAAGACATATTCCACGTGCCACATGACAGTCTGTATGCATACTTATCAAGTGTTCCATGCAACCCTCTGCATAACACGCCGTGCAATGATACACACACCGCTAGATATTTCGTTTCAGGATAGTTCAACGCGACGGTGGTTGTCCAAACTACTCAGCCACGGCAGATATTGCACGGAGAGCCCACTTCGACTGGACCGATGAGCAACGTTGTGCGCCTCAATTGGAACAGACGTTTGACGTTTCATACATGAATTGTAACAGAGAATGAACGTCTCAAGGACTCAAAAACTTGTCAGTCTCCTATGGGGAGTGACGAGATGAGGGTCTTGTCCCTCTCTTATGGGAGAGTGACGAGATGAGGGTCTTGTCCCTCTCTTATGGGAGAGTGACGAGATGAGGGTCTTGTCACTCTCCTATAGGAGAGTGACGAGATGAGGGTCTTGTCACTCTCCTATGGGAGAGTGACGAGATGAGGGTCTTGTCACTCTCCTATAGGAGAGTGACGAGACCCTCATCAGACGTGGCAAGATTGTGGAGTACGAGAGGAAGCAATAAAACGCATCTAACTTATTAGAGACAAACAGAAAGCAGTCTGTACAGTATGACTCGCACGGCTTATAGAAGCACCTTTCATCACACAGCGGCTTACAAGAGGCGATGGTAAAGAATTAATATCATTCTTGTTCCCAACTATTGCCCAACATAGGAAACATATCATACAGGCCAACTACAACTTGACCAGGAAATCAATGCGCCGAGAAGGAGCAACGTGAAGAACGCCAGTGATCCCTGGTGGCAGTTCCTCGTGGGGTATAAAAGGTTTTATGTTGGATGGGAGGGGTGATCAAGTCACAATTAGTCGATTACACTTTCAACTCAGTGTCCACACATCCTTTCGATGCTGAAATAAGTCCTCGAAACTCTAGGGCCGAAAAATACATCCTCAGAATAGCAGCACACAAGATAACTCGCATCTGAACGACCTACACTGAACAATGACATAAATTTAATGCATAACGCCAATCAACACGTGAGTTTCTTCAAGGGTATCAAGGAACCTTTAAAGTTTCACAAAGGGAGAGATCAGAGGGAGATGGAGCGAGGGGAACTGTCGTCCTTCATCACGGACCAGACACAGATCCTGAGTGACCTCAAAGGGAAATGGGACGAAGGGAAGGGTCGTCCCTCATCACGGACTCCGACACTGCTCACGAGGGATCCCAACACACAAGCCGGGATTACCGCGTGCTGAATTAATTAAGGCTCATCAAGTAATAGGCGGCCGATTACCGTTAATACCCGAACAATGATAATGCCAAGGAAACAGTATAGGTCCCAGGCATAAAAGAGCGAGGTGAGTCACAACGACACATCGTAGGGCCAGAGTCGGCTGTTGGTTGCGCCACCGTAACGCGCTGTTTATAGTGAGGTGTATGTCACGTGGTGTGGACCATTCGAGTACAGTTCAGCACAGCAGAGGGTGACTCTTTCAACAGGTTTGACGAGTGTACTGATGTATAGGCTCGTGTGCCCGACACGTTATCATGTTATACACTTTGCATATCGCTTTATTTATATTCATGTATAGTCGCTGCTGTCAGCGACTACGGGCCCTGGGTAGGATTCCAAACTGTACTTCTGTAAGCGTAGGATAGTTTTGTTGTACTAAATAACTCCGTCGTGTTGATATCTACATTGATGCCTAGTTTGTGTATTTCTTCTACTCGCACGAGAACCGTTGTAAGTGTGGGCCATTTGTGCTTGTCAATCAAGTGGAGACGTCAGCATTTCTTGTGTCAGTTAGGATAACGTCTGTCCCGGGTTAGGTTGCATAGACGAGAGCCGTTGTAAGTGTAGGCCATTTGTGACTGTACAACAAGTGGAAAGGTCAGCATTTCGGTCCCTGCTATAGAATTGCATGAGAGCCATGTGTTAAGTATA
>SDVV010030709.1:0-11643 GCA_016164225.1 Gammarus roeselii
TATAGATATGTATATATATATATATACATATATACACATATATAAATGAATATAGTGGTAAAACTTCATCTACTCTCTGTTACCCTCGGTGGCCGAGTGGGCAGGGTGTCGGCTTTTCCTCTCATAAGTCATTAGATGCTGAGGGTTGTTGGTTCGAGCCAATATAACCCTGAGTAAGACATTCTGGCCGGTCTCCTAAATGATGGAAGGCCAAACAATTAACCCAGTGGGTAAGAAAAGGCTTCAGGTGGCAGCTACGCTGTAACCCGCTTGATGAGCAAAGAATCACCCAATGCAAGATATGCAAGAAATGATTTATAATTTTTTAATAACTCAATAGGACGTTCGGACTGTCAGCTGTAGGTATTTGAGTTCAGCTGTTCGAGCATAATGATTCGTCTCCTGCGTTCTCCTCCTATAAAGCTGGGTCATTTGAGCGTGACCTCACGGCAGCCTGACGCGACCCGCTTACACGATCTCATTTGAGTGTGAGCTCACGGCAGCTGAACGCGACCCGATTACACGATCAGAAATGCGAGTCGATTTGTGATCGAATCCCTGCCGGTCTGCAAACTAATAGGACCCCTGCCAGCTCCCATGTCTCATGACTGACGTCTGTCAGCTCCATCAACGGATTACGAGACTTGTTCATTTTGAAGTAGCCGAGCGATATTCGAGTTACCAGTCGGTTCTCAAGACGACACTTCCGTTCTGCGGTAAATATCTCAGAGAGTAACGTGCATCTGTGTGGGATCTGTAGTAAAGGCTCATGAAAGGGAAATATTGTAGTACGAAATAGCACGGTGATGATACTCAGAATAATTCATATTATCATATAAAAAGAAAGCCACCTTCTCACGATGTTGACTTGGAATTGTCCCAGTTTCATTCCTCGGTAAACCAATAGTGACCGGTGTCAATGCAGGACACCGTTTTACAACACGGAGGTAACATTGACGGGCACCTTTTCATCAGAGTTATTGACAATTCATGGCACTATTTCATCCATAGTGGGGTCAATGCCAGACAACATTTTCAATATTTAACTTGCTGATTAAAATGCCGGACGCTGTTTCTGAAACTTGCTACATCAGGAGGTTAATTTACACTCTCATTCATGGTCACTCTGTTTGTATCTCTAGCAAAATACCACGTTCGATCGACGATTTCCTCCCCCTTCCAAACTTCGATCATGGCACCTTCTCCAGCGAATAAAGGGTCAGTTCGCGAAGTCAGTCTTTATGCAATTTATTGCAAAACGAGGGATACGCTTACTAGGTGCTCTACGTTGAATCTTCTCCAATATAATGATGTATTCTCTAAGAAATGGTGACCAGAATTGTACACCAATGCATTTGTTGGGCCAAGTTGCGCCGAATGAATGCATAGTAGAACTTCAGAATACCGTGTCTGCTAATGCTCGAGATACTACGGAATATCACAACTAGCATTTTATTTGCTGTTTTGCACCATCGTTTCATTGCTTGTTACTCTAAATCGCCACTGATGATGATAGTTTGTACATCGCCGTCATCTACCTTCATCATCCAACCTTTATGAACAAGTCTGGGGCTGAAATTGTTGCGCCGTGGGGTCCGGGAGTTTATTGTTGGATCCGATTAAAGTCTGCGCGATCCTGCTGAAACTGTTTTTTGGCAGTAAAATTATTTAATGTAATGTGCTTGGAACTTTTCTGGGGTGAAGTTATCCACTAAGATTTTTAATTGCTTAATTAACCTGTTGTAAGATTATGAATCACAATTTATTATTCGAACGAAGTTCAAGATGGTTGTTTCTCATCAAAATGATTCTCTAAATGATAAAAATCTTTCTCGTAATAGTTTGTCGTTAAAGTGAGTGTCTTACAAGTAAAAGTTTGTTCACAAGCTCAAAATGTCGCCGTCGGTGCTGACTCCATTGGCAATTTATTCTGAAACTGCTCTTATTTCACACCACGTATCACTCGCCCGGGAGGAAAGAGTGTCATTGTGACGTGTGATGTTACAAGAAAAAGGAACTTAGTCGTTGAGGTAGGATTGGCCCTAGAAGGAGTGGCGTTGTTACTGTGTGAATGGTCAGTTAAGTGCGGAACAGAGTGGAAGGAAGTGTCGTCTAGGTTGACATGGGTAAATGTAATGCTAGGTATTGAAAGAAATCAAGGTGTTTTTGAGTTGTTTGTGGATGAAGTAGCAAGAAGTGTGAGAAGTAGATTTGATTGGGGTCTTTTACAGGGCATTAAATCGTTCGGGTCCGGGTAACCTTATCGTGAGATCGGGTGATGACGGAGTGGAGAATGTGGTGATGAGGTATGTTGCACATGATAGGAATAAGGGTGAATAGATGTGCATATAGCGGAAGTTAGAGCTTGATTGGAAACAATTGTTCAGGAAACTGGATGTTCATAGATGCAATCGGGTTAAGATAGCTCTCGGAAGAGGTAACTAGAGCGCCTAGGGATTCGAGTTGTTTTTGAGGAGAAGGATTGTAGACTGTTAGATGTGCGAGCGTTGAGAGAGGAAGGTGAAGGTGTATCTAATCATTTCGCAGTGGAAAAAAAATTGCGACATGAGCAAACTTAGTAGGTGCTTTTTTTCGAATAATAATTGTGAATGGTTTGTTAAAGGCTTCATTTAACGTGCAAAATCATTTAAAATTGACAATTGTCAAATATTTAACCTACATCGGACTTGAGTTATGTTAACATTCTACTTCTACGAAGAAGTAGACCGCTGCTCTCCGATTGCTCTTTCCGTACTGTCTCTAATCCTTGTCAGCAGCACTCTCCCGAATAACATCAAAAACATGTCATGTGAACAACCCTTGTGCTCCACTTTGGCGTAATCACTATTACAGGTGCGTGACGTACTGATCTCCCACCTTCTACAATGGTCTCCTTGAAGAGGCAGAGGCTGGGAGAGGCGAAAACGGCAGAGAGGCCCCAGGCTGCAGCGACCAGCTGGCGAGCCCGCTTCCCTGAGGAAGAAGAGAGCGAGAAGGTAAAGATGTATAGATTTTGAACAGGTATACTGCCCACTTTTAATGTCTGAGATCTCATAGAGGAAATCGTCGACTGTCGTTATGACATCGTACACCACCAAACTTGTTTCTATGTAAGCAGAGCAAGTGAGGGTTCATGTTACGTATTTCAGTGACCAATGATTGTCGATGTCACTATCTCCGCTTAACCTAATAATAACATCTGTCACGAAATAAAATGGATGCCAGTCGATCTGAGTGACTAACCAGTATCTGCTTGCCGATCAGTATGAGACGCAAAGGAAGGAAACGATACGGTTTGTAATAAGATCAATGATCATTGTCCATACATCTTGGTAGTAATATGCAATGGTGGGATGGTTAATCATCCATTTTGTCGGTACTCAGAATTCAACAGCCAATAGGATAATCATTTCTAAGTTTCAAAAGAACTGATACATCGTCTTGTATAAGCGGATATCAGGTGAAGAGGATGTACGTCATTTTCCTTCCATGGTGAGTGTACCGGAGATACTTTGTCAAATCGCATAAAAAAATCTTGTTCAAAGCATTTTGCTCTAGGATGAATTTCTCCATTTCCTCAAGCCCATCAAAATGTGAAAAATAGGTCTATTACCTCGAAGAATATGTTGTGGCCCTTCTTTTCTCTTATGTATATGCCTCAAGTCATACAAAATATGATAAATCTATATTTTTTATTTATAAATAAAAATAATTTTCTAACTGAATCATAGTTTCAAGGAGTTAGCGGTGCTTATAGAAAGAACAATAATTATCTATGAATCACTTATACTAAGTAATATTAGTTATCTATGACATCTTTCCAGCCTAAACAGCACCGAATCTGATCAGAAGATGAATTATATTAGAATAATCATGCTGACAATTAATTTTCTTAATCTCGACTATTTTTTAACAAATGTTTATTTATACCGTCTCGTCCCAATACTGACTCATGAACCACATCGCCAAATGGCTGCCTGCCAGGTCAAGGTTGCAGTTTTTTGTTTGTGAATACCAGTATATGCTCATCTCTGCTACAACATAGGTTGAGATTCACTTCTCGGCAAAGGGTTCCTCTTTTTCCATAACAGTACATGAGATGGACTTTTCGCTGCAGGTCTTCTCTTCCGTCACCAAGAAACGATAACAATATTAACACTTTCAGGTTCTTGCTACCAAACTATTATTTAAAGCCTGTGACCCGATCTAGATACTTTTACTAAGTGGCCGCATCATTGGCCATATTGAATGGAAAACTTTATTATCCTGACTCAAATCGATCCCATGATTGTGGTATTATAATGAGTGCAGATATTTGAAAAATCCGTCAATATTTACTTAATCAATATCTATTTGTCAACCAGTGGAGAGATGTACGGATTCTCGTCTTTGTCGTCATCTCTTACGGCCTATTGAGCGACAATTGAAGTTTAAGATGTTTTTGTAGTGCCAAGTTGTTTGTTAATTGATACAATATGTTGTTGAGACGGGAGTTATCCGTATGACATTGGAGAGGGAAACATTAGAACAGTCAGCTGTTCTGCCACCAGAGTTGATTCAAATACATGAAAATGCTGATATGGATAGATTAGATGAGCATAATTGATTTGAAATGCAGTTCTGGTGTCTGCAAGAGAAGCATTCGGGATAAAAACGCCGCGCGGAATGAGCCGAGGCCTGGGCTGGACCAGGCAATATGCTGTCTTGCATGACGCCGCGTGGCGGCTCATGAGCAATGGTGAAATGCTGGGAAACAGCGAGATAGCCTCCTGCATAGAGAAAAAAACAGAACGATTAACGCCTGCAAACACGCACTTTGCTTCTGTAAGAAACATGAGGACAAATTGCGTGCAACTGGTTTGTGTGAGAAAATGATTAGTAGGCGGATGATCGATTTGCTGATGAGCTGAGATGTGGCGCGACCACCTTGATGGTATATTGAACAGTGTTAACAACGATGCTGAATCGAATATTGTTAATGAGGCGCTTAACCAGGGAAACATTAATAAGTCAATTAAGTAAATATGTAGAAACATAGATCAGCGGTTAGGAGATTAAAAAATGGAAAAGCTGTAGTGGAGGATGGTATACCAGCAGAGGTCTTTCAGTATTGTCCAGTTCAATTCTTCTATGTCATGTCTATTTTTTTCACTGGCTGCCTTAAGTCTAACTACCTATCAAAGATATATAGATGTAATTGTAAAACCAATTATAAAAATAAAGACAAATGTGCGACGGATGTAGGCAATTGCAGACCAATATTAATTGCTACTTCCGCATCAAAGCGACTTGAAATTGTGATTCCGAACAGATTTGGCGAATATCTCCAATCAACATCAAATGAATTTGGCTTTAGGCCTCAACATGAAACGGAAACAGACAGTTTTACCTTAAAACAAACTTCTTTTTTTTATCCGTAGAGGCTCGACAATGTTCATGTGTTTTCTACGTGCCAAAAAAAAAAGGCTGCGCTAATCATCGGACACTGTTGAGAATATTAAATGAAAGGAGGGCGCCTGAGCACCTCGTAAAATTACTAATATACTGGTACCAACAACAACAATGTGTGGTACGGTGGGGAACGTCAACAACAAATCCATTCCGAACAACCAATGAAATGAGGCAGTGGGGCCTTCTTTGCCCCTCCTGTTCAATGTGTATGTAGACAGACTACACGTGCGTCTATCTCATACCCATGTTGGGTATCATATTGGCGACTGCTGTATTAACGCAATAAGCTATGCTGACGAAATGGTAAACCTGGCTCCTCATATGGCTGCCCTTCAAATTATGCTAAGTATATGCGAGTCGGAGGACGCAACGCTAGATATTGAGTACAATACTAGCTAATCTGTTTGTATGCCAGTGAAACCAGGCACCACGCAAAGGTTCCAGTTCCGAATGTATAATGTGTTAAATGGGACTCGGTTAGACTATGTGGACAGTTTTCCCTACTTAGGTAATTTAATAACAAACAACAGAAGTAGCAATGCTGATATCTCTGAACAGCTTCCGAATTTATATGCAGTTGGCCATCAGCTTATAAGGAAATTCAACTTCTGCACGACAGATGCTAAAATACAGCTCTTTAAACCCTATTGCTACCCTATCTACTGCAACTCACTGTGGTGTAAATTTACACGAGTCACTCTATCAGTGAGCTGATAGTAGCATACAATGATGAATGCTCGATTGGTGTACCAAGAGGAACGAGGGCTAGCTTTGTATTCGCTGCATAAAATGTTGACTGTCTTACGGTACGAGCTAGAAACAAGTGCCAATAGCCTCCAGGAGTGTATTACAAATTCCAATAATCCCTTCCTGGAGTCTTTGAGTTGAATCATCTCCAACAATAGAGAGTTGGGTCAAATCCTGCTTGTGCATGAAGACCCCAATAAAAATATAAATAATGTTTGATATCTACCTGCCTTTCCATCTTGTGGGCCCATTGTACGTGTGTGGATGTCAGGGTGAGGGAAGTCGCTGATATGTTGGCTGACGGATTGTTTTGTACTATAGCCTCTCTAACCTTGAGTTTTGGTACATACATATTCATGTGGGAGAGGAACATACAATTTATCCGGTCGCGCTTATCACTAACACCACCCTTCTTGGTCTTGTCTCCTTGTATGTTTGTTTGGTGTGTAATTTGGATGTATTAGTACGAATTCTTGTCAAACTTGTTCTCTGTAGTCATTATTTTACCATCAAGTGCTTTAATAGTCTATTATTATTATTATAAGTAGTAGTATTTTTGTTTATATTATTATTGTCATCATCATTCTTATATTGACTCTAGGAATGTGGTCGTACGAATGTAAATATGTGAGTAAACGATAAACGACGCAGATGATTGATAGTAATTTTCAAATAAGTTTATTTTTTTGTTCATATCCGATGTCTTTTGGAAAGTAAAGACTTAGAAAACTGATTTTATTTAGCATAGGCGATTACTAGACTGCCTTTGTTTACATTATTACTAACACTAACTCATTGAAAAATCAATAACATATTTTTTTTACAATAAAAAGAACTGATTTATCATATTTTAGTATACTTGGGACAGTGGAAGATGGTATGAGTAGAGTATATAGTGCCAAAAACAGCCCTGGAAATACAGACGACGAAAACAACCCTGGAAATAAGGACGACGAAAACAGCCCTGGAAATAAGGGTGCCAAAAACAGCCCTGGAAATAAGGACGACAAAAACGGCCCTGGAAATAAGGACGTCTAAAACGCCCTGGAAATAAGGACGTCAAAACAGCCCTGGAAATACTTACTGCAAATATGCTTTTGTGAAGGATTATAGATAGGGATAAAAGAGCCGGGCGCGAAACGCGGATGTGGAGGAATCAGATAGGCGTTAATTAGGGGGCGCGAAACGCGGATGTGAAGGAATTAGATAGGCGTTAATTAGGGGGCGTGAAACGCGGATGTGAAGGAATTAGATGGGTCTTAATTAGTGACTCCATATATGCTTTGTGAAGGAATTAAATTGGCGATAATTAGAGACTACATATATGCTTTGTGAAGGAATTAGATGGGTCTTAAATAGGGACTACATATATGCTTTGTGAAGGAATTAGATGGTTTTAATTAGGGACTACATATATGCTTTGTGATGGAATTAGATATTGGATGACTAGATCTTTGAACCTTTTATCGAATGTATTTGTTAGGATGTATGTTATTTGTTAATGTGTCCGACTTAGTCGCTGTATATCTCGGACATTGTAGTTTTTATGTTAAGACAAATTGATCTTGTGGTCAAGTTAGTTACTGATAGTACATAGAGATACCATGAACGCAAGTTTTTTGTGAGATGGCCGATGTATTTGTTAGGATGTATGTTATTTGTTAATGTGACCAACTTAGTCGCTGTATTTCTCGTACATCGTAGTTATATGTTTATTTTCTTCTATTCTGGTCAAGTGAGTTACTGATTGTACATAGAGACTGCCCGTGACGGGCGGGGAAGAGGGGAGGGGTTGACCGGATTCAGGCGGTGTCCAAACCGCAAATGGTAATTAGCTTGATGATCTTTACATGTCAACTGTCACACAAAGATCTTATCTCGAGATATATGGTCCTCTTGGAGAATTGTTTTTCTTACGGTATCTTTCAGATTCCTTTCAGTATCTTATTGCTTTTATTTGCGATTGCTTACGTACGGATTATAAAGATGTCTGTTATTAGGTCTTCTCGATATTGTATATGATTGTATTGAAATATTTCGCACGATACGATATATATTACTAGGTTTGTTATTGAATGATTCATTTGAATAGAAATTTTTACTGCTCAATCCTAATTTTAGGATAATCGATGTAGTAATGCAAGAAATATGGGTATATATTAGGAGAGTATAGCTAGTTGTGCTTTATTTGACTCATTTTCAGAGATTGTGTAGTGGAGTTTTTTAGCGGTGAGATGCTTGATACCAGCTTGATGTTGAATATAGGCTAAGAACATTTACAGGTTACAACATGTTCATGTTGACGTGCTTTCATATTTTTTCACGCAAAAGTGTTCTCGGGTGGTAGTATTTCTGCGGATTATCGATACGACCGCAATCCTAATTATCTTCGTATTTGTTTTACGGTATTATTTCACAAGAGTATTTTACTGTTTTGCTACCCTTAGCTGCCGGTCTGAGACCTCGGACATGCAAGCAACATACTGTAACACGTTGGTTGCAAGCAAATGATCTCACTCGGGTATTCGTTGGTCGTTTCGCTTCTTCATTAGTCCCAGCAGTCATTTATTTGTTTCATTGTACAAATGATTTTTTGTTCGGCTTCTTGGAGAAGTCCATGTATTCAGACAGAGACGATTACCGCATTTTTCCGTGTCAATATCGGGGTTAACCTTTAAACTGGAGACTCATGTCAGGCTCATTATTGGTTATATCCAGGATGTGACTTTGCTTGATGTTGTTCAGAGACGATGGGTGGTGAAAAAGATGCAAGATATGTCTGAAGTATTATACGTGACTGAATGTTTCCTTTGAAATTTGTTTTTTATCAGTGGTAGTTTGCTGAGAAGTGACCTAGTAAAGCATTGTAGACTTCACTTATGGTACGTTGGCAGTTTTAGACATTTTAGGGTATTTTTTAGACTTGAAGCATCTATGTAGCAAGCTATTTCAGGCATAATTGCTAGGTTGTTGCATTATTGTGGTAGTTTTTATATGTATATATGACACACCTGTTACGATTTAGCTGTAGTTACTTTGATTAAAGAGATGTTAATTTACCCCCGTTTGGACTGAAGTTGAGGCTAATTTCATTAGATTTTGTATGTACTATACCGTATTTACTATAGGTTTTAGTTACGTCGCCTGCATGTCTTAGTATCTTATTCACTTTTCTTATTTGTTTGGTTAAATGATAGTTCATTGTCATTCATCACGTTTTTAATATATGTTTTGGGAATGGTAGAGAATTGATCTTCTTGCTTTGTTTTTATCTCGTGAGTTTTAGTATAGGTCTTTCAGTTTTGTAGGTTCTCTGTTGAATTTCCATCTTCAATGCAATCTGTTGGTTATTTATACAATTTAGGATATATTACGTATGTATCTACATTATAGAACATCATTTCAGGTGTAATTTAGTTACATATTGTTCATTTATAGTGTTTTATATATATATTATTTCTTCCTGTTACAATATTTGGCGTAGTTATTATAGATATAGAACAGACGATTTGTTACAAATTTGGTCTTGCTGTTAGGGTATTGTAAATGTATTGTACGACCATTCTTCCATATTTAGGAGGAGTTAGAGAGACCCCTAGGCAAAAGCTCATTCTGTTTATGCTTCTTTGTGTAAATGGACCGATTTATTAGGATGGATACCGTAATGTAGTACCATTTTTATGTGAATGATAGCAGAGTAGAGAACCTCATTTAGCTATTTTATATATTTTCCTGATGTTACGCTTTTTTTCCACGAGAATTATAGGATTGTATGTTTAAGAGGTGTAAGTCCGTACTGCATCTCGTTGGAATTTTAGTCATTGATCCCATAGCAAATGTGTAGTTTACCGTTTAGATGATAATTTACTGGATGGATGGGTCCTAGTGTAGAGGTGGTTTATACTCTTTGGTTGTCATTTTTGGAGTTCATCCATGTTCAACGGGATGTATCTTTGTACAAGGCTGTTCAGAGACGATGGGTTAACAGATGCGAGGTACGTATGTGGCATCGTATCATGACTGTGTGTTACCTCTAAATTTGTTATATATCAGTGGTAGATTGCTGAGAAGTGACCTAGTAAAGCATTATAGAGTTCATTTTTATGACACAGTAGGCTTGGATTTGTACTCGCAGAGTCATAGCATCAGTTAGGTCTAGGAATTTATAATAGATTTGAATGGTATGATAGTATAAAATAACATTTTTCACATTAACTCAGCTTTTCATGAACGTTATTTTTGTAAATTCTTGTGAATGTTGGTCTTAAGCTACATGGATTTGTTAGAGAGGTTATGCGACACGCTGCCTACCGTTTTGTGATTTACTTAGATCGTCAGTGAGCAGATGACCAGTTTTTTTGTGGGCACACTCTTCGAGACTCATGTCAGCCTCATTCTTGACAACTGTACCTGTGTATAGATTATTGGTTATGTCCAGGATGTGACTGCTCGACGTTATTCGGAGATGATGGGCTAAACAGATGCATGGTAAGTCTGAGGTATTGTACCATGACTGGGTGTTACCTCTAAATTTGTTACTATCAGTGGTAGATTGCTAAGAAGTGACCTTGTAAAGCATTGTAGAGCTCGTTGTCATGACACTGTGAGCTTTGATTTTGTCCTACTAGAGTAATATCATAAGTTAGGTCTAGGATTATTTTCAGATTGAACAGGTATTGTAGTATTAATTCTTTATAACTCATGAGCTCGGTATTTGTTTTACCGACAGATATTTTCGGTATGGCTTATATGTTATAATATGATTTTTTCATGAACCAGATCACGTGTGATATTGGAGTAGCATTTGCCATGCGTGTGATGAAGGATATAACCGTATATCATGGCTAATCAATGTTGCTTAGACCATACTATAGAATCTTATTTAGCTATTATGTAGTTGTTGTTTTGTGTATGATTTTGATCAGTTATCATAGGAACATATCTGTATAAGGTATAAATTCGCCTAAATTCATGGAATAATGGGTATAAAATATGATTAATTGGATGTAAAAGTCCAAAATATTGGTATCTTTTACCTGTCGACTTCAATTTTGTTATCCGCTCGCATGTCTTCTCTAGATGCTTATTCCCACATGTCCTAATTTTATAAATCCTTGTGATCCGTTTGCAGTTTGTACAGTTAGAAATTTCTCGATAAATTCAGCTTTGTTTTGAGATTCCGTTCCAATTTAGAATATTTGACTTATCCGAGTACTCACTATATCCAGTCTAACATTTTTCACTGAAGGTTTGTAATGTAGAGGGCCCGTAAGCCTAACCCATCCTAACCCATCCTCACCAATCCTAACCTAATTTATCCAGGATTTTTTTTCCCGTTGTCATACCTATGTTAGGTATTTTCTTCATTGATTTAGGCTTTATCCAGATCAAATCTATCCGTTTGGCCCTATAGTGTTACCAATCTTCAGCAAACTTGAATATATA
>SDVV010030710.1:0-11643 GCA_016164225.1 Gammarus roeselii
GTGGAGGTGGCGAGAGAGCGTGCAATGAACAGGCGTGAGTGGAGAATGGTTGTGAATGGTTGATTTTGACGCTGCTCTGATGTGCTTTCCCGCCCTTGGCATCCCGCTGTCGAGATGGTCGTGGGTGGGGGGGGCCCGGCCATTATGACGCGGCGGGAGTAAATTAGTGAAAACTGTCGGGCCCTGCTGCTGACGACGGTTCCTCGGTGCATTCGGGACCCAGAGTGTAAGTTGAGGGGCTACCGGCCTGACCCTTTAGCACAAAAGGGCTAATTTGTGTAAGTGTGAGCGTGTGAGGGTGTGAGGTGAGCCTTGCCGTCGGCCACCCCCCCC
The DNA here is from genome assembly GCA_016164225.1 of Gammarus roeselii. Classification (NCBI taxonomy): domain Eukaryota; kingdom Metazoa; phylum Arthropoda; class Malacostraca; order Amphipoda; family Gammaridae; genus Gammarus; species Gammarus roeselii. The sequence continues at coordinate 334 of SDVV010030710.1, forward strand.
TTCTGGGGGACGCGGCCTAGTGTCTGTATCTGTATCCAATTAGGACACAGCAATACTCTCCGAGTCTGGGCTAAGATCTGAGATAAGTGTCAGCAGCAGGGCTCGACAGATTTCACTGGCATATCCCACGTTTTAATTTTTGGCCCCTCTTTCCCTCCAACAACGTCAAACCTGTTTCTCAACGAGACGCCAAGGGCGGGAATGCGCATCAGGGCCGAATCAAAATTTATCCATTCACAATCATTCTACACTTCCGTCTAACCATTACATGCTCTCTCGCTATTTCCACATTGATGTCTATTCTCCCTAAGCCTGCGTCAAGTAATCCATCCACCTAAAATTCAGTCTCCTTCTAGACCTACGCCACTCATCTCTGCTTGCATCACTCTTTCCCCCTATCGCCAAACATCCATCCTCAACACGTGTCCAAGCTACCCCAGGACACATGAATATACTCTATCCTTAAACTTCCTCACCATCCCCGTTCAAATTGGAAAATATCATCAATGATCCAATCTCTCAGCGTCACGCTGGTCGCGCCTATGAAATATTTAATTTCAAAAACATTCAACCTTCTTCTCTCTGCCCCACATCCCAGCCCCATAAAGCACAGTTGTGTCAAACACTCGCTCATTGCTTTCGCACAGTTGTAACAGCTACCCCCTCTATGCTTTCATACCCACTGTCCAACAGCTCATTACACTTTTCAGTGCGCCTGACACTTCACACCTTTCCCTAAGTCTAGATTTCATGTCAGTTACCACTAGTCCAGTCTTCTTCACATGAGGGCTCAGGTACTAAAACACTGAACTGTCTCCAATATCTCAATTTGAACGAATACTGATTTTGCTCGTGTCATTTTTAGAACATCTTGTTACTCTACTCCTAATCACATTACCTTGGAGCTTTCTCCTCTCTCGCAAACTTCACCGAAGCTGTCCCCAGTCCACAAAAGCCGTATCATCCGCACACAGCAACCGACTCGACTGCCATTCCGCCCATTTGCTCCTAACAACTTGTAACCTCGACCCATTACAATATCAATGCAGAAATTGAACTGCCTGGAAAACATGACGTAAGTTTGTCTTAGTCCCCCTTTCATTTAGAACCAAGCGACGACGTCGTCGAAGCCATCGAGTCTGTAACAGAAGTAGTCGAGTGATGATGCATGGTGATTTTCTGAACAGTTTGCACATTTTGAAGGTCTATCACAGTTGGCACCATGTGCGTCTTCACCGCAGCGGACACGTTTACTATTCCTCGCTCAACAAGCATCACTTTCATGACCAAACTTTGACAGTCGCAGCAGTATCTGGGATTAGAAATGTGTTCTCGGATTGAGCAGTACGTGCAGTTAATGTGAACTCGCGGTTCATTCCTGCGAGTGCCTTTCCTACCCTGAGAAAAAGACTTGTGTAACTGGGTAATTTATCCCCCTACGTACTAGTTATGAAGTTCGGTGCCAGAAGGACGTTGACTAGTGCACTGGAAAGCCTCGGCACTCTAATCTAATCTACTAGCAATGACAGCGGGAATACCTGCTACCAAAGCTCTCCCTTCAATCCACCATTTGTTTGCTCACTCCTCCCGTCGAACTCTGAGAAGCTCACAGTGACCGCCATCCACTCAAATCGGTACCACAATCACCCAGTTACGTTCACCCTGTCACGGTCATTCTATCACGACCATCCAATCAGAGCGGCTTCCTCATTCCCCACCTCGCCCTGCTCTTCCCTTGTTGTTCGACGCATAATGAGGGTATGGAACTGGACGAGGACAACCTACCATCGCTTAATAAAACACAGACCGAAGATGCATCATTTCCTACACTTACCTCGCACCGGCCTCACTCGTCTACGGTGACAGCTTATAACTCCTTCCAGTGGCGACCACCAAACCCGCTCTACTTCAAACTCAACCAAGACCTCACCCGGTAGCCATGCAAGCTATCAAGGGTCCTTTCCAACTCGAAACTGCTTCTGCTTGTCAGTTCAATGAGAAGCCCACAACCTTTAGTCACCTGCCACCAATTCGAAAACAACAACCCCCAACAGCGCAAAAACTGTCTCGCCATCACTACCTCTCTTAGGCATTCCATCGTATGATCCTGAGGGAAATGCGCTTTAATATTTTCAATTAATACTAGTCTCAACTCCTCGACTTCCCAAGCCGGAGATCCTCGCACATAGCTGACCAGCGCTAAACGCTCTGGCTCGGACTTGTACGATGAAACTTCCCAAGCCGGAGATCCTCGCACATAACTGACCAGCGCTAAACGCTCTGGCTCGGACTTGTACGATGAGTCTTCCCAAGCCGGAGATCCTCGCACATAATTGACCAGCGCTAAACGCTCTAGCTAGGACTTGTACGATGAGACTTCCCAAGCCGGAGATCCTCGCACATAGCTGACCAGTGCTAGACGCTCTGGCTCGGACTTGTACGATGAGTCTTCCCAACCGGAGATCCTCGCACATAGCTGACCAGTGCTAGACGCTCTGGCTCGGACTTGTACGTTGATCCTCTAACCGTAAACGACTTTTGTTTTACTCGTGACCACAAAAAAAGCTTTACTAATACCCGTCGAACACCACCGGCAGGTATTGAGTGACCGTGATTGAAAACGCTACAAAATAAGATTCCACCAACTCAAGCTTAGATTGAAACTTTTTCCTGACCCGAATTTGCTGTTTGATACACTCGTCCTCAATGGAACATTGAAGATACCGTGCTAACTCTGCTGAATTATTGAAGGTAACTCAAATCTATAATATGACGGTGGTTTGTCTCCCGGAAACCTTCCTGGGACTTGATATAATGGCGGTTTGTCTCCCGAAAACCTTCTTGGCACTATACAAACCATCCTTCCCTTGTGGGTGCGCAACCCACTTCATGTCACCCACTGCAAACGGCCGACCGTGCATAGGCCTGGCCACAGAAGTAAATCAAGCAGTCGCCAATCCCCTTAACAGGTGCAGCTCTTAAAGTGGGTATAAAACAAACGAACGCCCTGTTACTATCTGTAGCTAACAAATATATTCAAATGGACTCCTTCTATGTGCACTACTTGCTAATCTTATTCAATATTGGTCAACGTCGTACGCCAACCTTCTCGAAGAGAACCTTAATGCTAAACACCTCCTTTGGGGGGAGGGGTATAACTGATGGACGCGAAGGACATTTTAACATTTCCCCTGACTTCCTACAGTGCGCTCCTTGATACTGGTAAACCGACGCATTTTCATCCACATACGCTCTCGCTATCGGCCATGGACTTATCGTTCTGCTCTTCAATTCTCTCCCCTGACCTTGCCTGGCATGTTACTGAAGCCGAGCGGAATGCGTAAAGCCAACTGGCAATTGTTTACTGCTTGCACAACAACCCCCTCCCACCTCACGATGAGACATGTGACCGGATGGTGAAATACCTTAACAGTGTTCTCTTTCAAGCTGCTGATTTGAGCATACTGATAACCAATGGAACGCCACGTAAAATCAAAATGTCGTGGTGGAATGATACAGATGGAGACACTAGGCCGCATCCCCCAGATGTGCCTTGCCGACGGCAAGGCGCACCTCACACCCTCATACGCTCACACTCACACAACTTAGGCCCTTTTGTGCTAAAGGGTTCGGCCGGTACCCCCGCAACAAACACTCTGGGTCATGAGTACAGTCCGAGGATCCGTTGTCAGCAGCAGGGCCCGACAATTTTCACTGGTTTACCCCCGCCGCTTCATAATGGTCGGGCCATCCCCACCCACGACCATCCCGACAGCGAGATACCAAAGGCGGGGAAGCAAATCGGAGCAGCGTCAAAATCAACCATTCACATCCATTCTCCACTCACACCTGTTCATTGCACGCTCTCTCGCCACCTCCACATTCATGTCTCTCCTTCCTCTCCTCTAGGCCTGCGACCACTCGCTTCCGCATTCATCACCCCTTTTCACCAATCTCCCTTCATCCATCCTCTCCATGTTCCCGACCCATTTCAGAACACGCGAATCCACTCTGTCCTCCAACTTCTTCACCATCCCTGTTCTGAATTGAACTACGTCGGTGGTGATCCGGTCTCTCAGCGTCACTCCAGCGATGCTCCTCAAACATTTCATCTCGAAAACATTCAACCTTCTTCTCTCCTCTGCTCTCACCCCCAAGTCTCAGCTCCGTAGATCACAGGTGGGACAACAACACCCTCATACAGCCCTCTCTTTGCTTCCATCCCCAATGTCCGACAGCTCATTTCACTCCTCAGTGCACCCAACACTTTACACCCCTCCTTCACTCGCGCCTTCACTTCAGTTTCCACTAGTTCAGGTATCTCCAATTGGGAGCCCAGATACTTATAACACTGAACTTCCTCCAAGAGCTCTCCATTTAGGGTGACACTTATTTTACTCGCATCGACAGTCCTCGAACATCTCATTACTTTACTCTTACCCACGTTCACTCGAAGCTTTCTCCTCTCACACACTCTACCAAACTCAGACACTAGCCTACATAGCTTCTCCTCTGAATCCGCTACCAGTGCCGTAACATCAGCAATTAGCAACTGGCTCAACTGCCAACTCCGCCCATTCGTTTCCAACAGTTCCAAGCCACGACCCAGCACACTCGCGTTCACCTTCCTGACCATTCCATCTATATAGAGGTTGAACAGCCAGGGAGACATCACGCAGCCATGTCTCAGTCCCACTTTCACTGTGAACCAATCACTCGCCTCGCTTCCGACTCTGACACATACTCGGCTGCCAACATAGAAACTCTGCACCGCTTTCAACAGATGTCTACCCACTCCATATAATCACAACACCCTCCACAGCGCTTCCCTGTCAATCCTGTCGTATGCCTTCTCCAGATCCATGAAGGCTTAGAACACATCCTTTCCTTTGGCAAGGTACTTTTCACAGACCTGTCTCACTGCAAGAATCAGATCGGCACATACTCTACCACTCCTAAAGCCACACTGATCCTCTCCAATTGCGCAGTCCTTTCAGTCTCTTATCCTTTAAATGAGCACTCTCCCGTACAACTTACCAACCACGCATAACAGACTGATGCCTCTCAAGTTGCAGCATTCCTTTCTATCTCCTTTGCCCTTATATAGTGGAACAATGCAGGCACTGCGCCACTCAATTAATACCACGCGTGCCGCAAAACACAAGGTCAGTAACCTCCCCAACCATTCGACAATCGTTACCCCACCCTTCTTCAGGCACTCAGTCGCAGCGCCATCCAAACCAGAGGCTTTCCCTGCTTTCATCACGTCCACCGCCTCCTGCACCTCTTCCCTGGTAATGTCCGTCACAAATCTTTATCCCAAAACTGGCATCCGAGCACCACCACCCACAGCAACAATGTCACCCTCGACATTCAACAACTCATCAAAATACTCGACCCACCTCTTCCGTACATCACCACTTTCCAACAACTACAGGCCATTTTCGTCTTTCACCACTTTCTTCTTTCCGGTCTCTCCCTTTCTCACCCTCTTCACCTCTTTCCAGAACATCTTTTTGTTCTCCTCAAAATTCTAGCACAACCATCTGCCCCACCGGGCATCAGCTTCCCTGTTGGCTCTCCTCACCACCCGCTTCACCTCGCTTCTCCTCTCTTTGTAGCTTTCATAAGCCACCACCGACTTCACATGCAACCACTCCTCAAACGCTCCTCTTTTCCGTGCCACCGCTAGTTTGACTTCCTCGTTCCACCACTCGCAACCTTTCCTTCGGCACCCGCCCACGCGGAATGGCCCATGTGAATTAGCAAGGCAACAACAAAAGCGTGTATGCAACCGATACCGGCGCACCAAAACGAGAACAACAAAAAATTTCCTACAATCGAGAACTGCAAAAACATGAAATACATTCTCCCTATCTCAAAAAGTATCATGATAGTACTTCGTATCAACCATTATATATACACACCCATGTCTAAGGTGTGGTTTCGCGTACTAAAAATGACCAAAAAATGCAGCTTCCATCCCCCTACAACACTGAAGATGTGAGGAACGGCCTCACTAACCCACTTGGAGTTTCAGAACTCTATGCATCACATGACTCCTCCTTTAGCTCAGATTCTGGATATCGCCCTATAAAAACTTCTCATACGTATTGCGGAACAAAATCACCAGGGCTTCTCCACAAATCTCTCCTTAGGTTTAGCTTACGCAAAATCCTCCGTGCAATTCGCGCCTCCAGCTTTTCTGCTCTCGGTGAGGACCTTATTACCTATGAAACACTGCGCCACCTGATTCCTTCTGCACTTTCTTACCTTGTCCTATTTCCAATTCCTTACCCATGTCTCATTTCCAACAGTCTGGTCTACACATTCTTTTCTTAGTCGGTGAAGAGTGGCATAGTTTCTGTTTCTTCAAAACCTGGCAAACCCACTGATGAATTGTCCAGCTACCGCCCTTGTGATGTGATCGCGCCGAGAAAAAACACTTTTTTTCGAGAAAAAAAATCAATAAAAAACATGGAGGGAAAAACTAGGCTAAAAACGTGTTCGTTCGTTCTTATTTTGCAAATTATATTTTCCATAAATATGTCAATAATTGCATCAGTGGCCTATGGTAAATCTTATTAATGACCACTGCTGCTATATAACTAAAATGACAACAGCGGCACAGTCAGGCGGCCCAGGCTCAGTAGTGAGAACTGAGAGGGCTGCAACTTATTAGTACTGTTGTAACAGGGTATACCTTGCATCAGTCAATAAATTGTGATTGTCAATCTGACTCATTCAAATAGATGAGTTATAAGTTATAACCACTCGTGCTTTTCCATTCTTCTGTCTGAAGGTCCACATAATTCATGTGTATGTATGTGTTCATGTTTGTTTATTCAATTGTTGTATAAACGTGTGTGCAGGACAGAACATTTTCCTCTTAAATGTGCCAATTTAGTCATCATATGTGTTAGGTTCTGACGCATAACTATACCTCAAATTCCATGCACAAATGATTCCACCCACTGTCTTCTTCCGCGTCGAATATTTGACCAAAACGTGACCTCAAATATTGCGTGCAACAGCTCGATATTAATGCACACATTGATTGTTATTCTTAAGATCGGATCGTACTTGTATGGGGTGCAGAGAGAACATCATTGTTTGCCTTCACCTCGCTCTCATCAGGCGATAACTGGACTACTCAGTATCCTAAAAATGTTAGAACCAGTCGAAAATCTTACATTCCTCAGCTGAACTGCAGCATTTCTCTCCTCCCCTGTTCTTAGCCTTTTATGCAAAACTGGTGAGACAAGCCTTGCCCAGCGACGTAAACAAATTTACCTCCAATTGTACAGATACAGACACTTGGCCGAATCCCACTGGAGGAGGGGTGGCCGACAGCAGAGCGCACCTCACACTTTTCTCATCCACTCACACAACTCAGCCTTTATGCTCTGAAGGGTCCGGCCGGGAGAACCCCGCAACCGCCTTGAAAAAAAAATCCAGTTTAATTGTCCAATTCAAATTTTGTTGCCCTGCAACAATCCTAATTTTATTGCCACATTCCTACCCGCCCTACTACCCCTTCGTGTGCCACAATCCGGATGTTCCAACTCAATCTCGCTCCTTTGTCGAGCTTATCACAGCGTATTGAGCTCATCACTGCAAAATTTCGAGTGCCACGTAGCATTGTAAACCCTCTCCCGCGAGATACGGTCCCTATCTGGCGTATACCAGTTAATATACTTTGGCCGCACTATTTTAGAGGTCAAAAAATCGATGTTGCAACCCAAAATGTTGAAACTATTTTGATATCACTTGTGGAAACCCCACGTTGATAGCTTACATATCTTCACTGATGGATCAAATAACGACGATGATGTGGGCTGCGCAGCGGCACTCCCCGAACTCGGCGTCGCTTAGACACACCACGTCATCATTGTCGTGTGACGACGGTGATGTGGGCTGCGCAGCGGCACTCCCCGAACTCGGCGTCGCTTAGAGACTCACGTCATTATTGTCGTTTGACGACGATGATGTGGGCTGCGCAGTGGCACTCCCCGAACTCGGCGTCGCTTAGCGACTCCCGTCATCATCGTCGTGTTCTCTGCTGAACTCGCGGCCACTACCGACGCCCTCTCAGCGTCAGATACCTCACAGAGCCAATGTTCATCTCAATCTTCACTGATTCTCTTAGCGCACTTTAGGCACTAGTGTCTGGTAACAATTGGCACCTCATTGTTTTAGCCATCTGGCGCTGGCTTGTAAGCGTATTCTTCAGGGACAAGAATGTTTGGTTATCATTGTTCGTCTTCACCGCGTTCCTGGCCACTGTGGGGTTATGGGTAATGAGCGGGCGGACGATGCGTCGCGTTGATATAAAGGGGCGCTTGGCACTGCTAGAATGGATTCTTCAGCCCGTCCAGGCCCACTACTTTACTATACGCTATGCTATTTAAAGGGGCTATTTAAAGGGGCGCTTGGCACTGCTAGAATGGATTCTTCAGCCCGTCCAGGCCCACTACTTTACTATACGCTATGCTATTTAAAGGGGATATTTAAAGGGGCGCTTGGCACTGCTAGAATGGATTCTTCAGCCCGTCCAGGCCCACTACTTTACTATACGCTATGCTATTTAAAGGGGCTATTTAAAGGGGCGCTTGGCACTGCTAGAATGGATTCTTCAGCCCGTCCAGGCCCACTACTTTACTATACGCTATGCTATTTAAAGGGGATATTTAAAGGGGCGCTTGGCACTGCTAGAATGGATTCTTCAGCCCGTCCAGGCCCACTACTTTACTATACGCTATGCTATTTAAAGGGGCTATTTAAAGGGGCGCTTGGCACTGCTAGAATGGATTCTTCAGCCCGTCCAGGCCCACTACTTTACTATACGCTATGCTATTTAAAGGGGATATTTAAAGGGGCGCTTGGCACTGCTAGAATGGATTCTTCAGCCCGTCCAGGCCCACTACTTTACTATACGCTATGCTATTTAAAGGGGCTATTTAAAGGGGCGCTTGGCACTGCTAGAATGGATTCTTCAGCCCGTCCAGGCCCACTACTTTACTATACGCTATGCTATTTAGATTATCTTGACCTGCAAACCTCTCGATACATTTACTTGGACTTATCCAGAAATGCTTCCTCTCTTCCCCCTTCTTTCACAACCTGCTCTGTCAGAACTTACGATCTCTTATCTTTCTATACCTGACCTAACCTTCACTCACATCAATCAAGAGGACACTTCCTTCCAATCCGTTTCGCTATTAGCCCGCCGATCACTCGATGATAACGACACCTTCTCGTATCTGTAAGTCAAACTTCCTTTTACTTACAGCATGCACATTTGTCCCCAACTTTTCAACTTCGTTTCACTCAGCGCTAACACACATACTTCCCCCTCACATACATCTCACCAATCTTCTGTCTGCTCTGTCCAAATTCCAATCCCGTACATTTAACGACCCTCACAAAAGAGTCGAAGAGGCCTGCGCGTCCTTCCCCCTTCCGCTCGTCGTGCCGTCTTAGAAAGAGGAAATTTCAGAGGAAGGGAACCCCATTCCTCTCGCTCCTCACCTATTCGTTACTTCTTACGACTTGCAAGGGGTACGGTAGCGATTATTCGTAACCCCTATCACGGGGTGAAATGTTCCTGGACTTCCTAATTTTCCATTACTCTGGTTCCTCGGGACCAGGGATCATTGAGAAGTTGAAGTATTTACTCTTGCATTCCCTATAGTAACGTCATGCATCAACTAAATTCGGCACATGTCTTAGCTAAAATTAGCCAAATGTAGCATAGTTGGCGCCGCATAGCTGTATCTATTACCCGACCCAAATTAGGCGCTTCTTCAATGCGCTTGCAAAATTCCTTAGCGCAGAGGTTTAAAATCAACCTTGGAAATTGTTTCAATGTGGAACTAACTAGTCTGGTGATGCGCATCCGCTGATGCTAGGGTGGTGTAGCTAGCTAACTAGTCTGGTAATGCGCATCCGCTGATGCTAGGGTGGTGCAACTAACTGATTAACTAGTCTGGTAATGCGCATCCGCCGATATTAGGGTGGTGTAGCTAGCTAGCTAGCCTGGTAATGCGCCTCCGCTGATGCTAGGGTGGTGTAGCTAGCTAGCTAGCTAGCTAGCTAGCTAGCCTGGTAATGCGCATCCGCTGATGCTAGGGTGGTGTAGCTTGCTGATTAACTAGTCTGGTAATGCGCATCCGCTGATGCTGCTCACCTTCAGTAAGCTGGGAAACAGCTGCATTGGTTTCACAAGTTCCAACATCCCGAGTTCGTATGAAAGTCGAGAAGAGGATCCATTTGTTAGACATCTGCTAGTTAGCTATTTGACTATAATGAGATGCTCTGGGTAGGAACGAGGAATTGTTGATTCCGCATGTAACTATTGTGGAAGCAAGCGAATATTTTGGTTAAACGTAGTAACCCGTTTCGTGATTTACTTACCCATCCTTCTGCTCCAGTATGTGAAGTCTCTTCACAAAACCTTCCAGCTGCTCACCATCAGCCTGAGCGCCTACAGCCAGGCCTACTACACGGATGGAGGAATGTGGAACAGGACTAGGCATGGAATCATGGCCAGTGAGTGGAAGTTTGCTTCTAGAACAGGCCTAAAGTTGATGGGGTGTTGGTACCGTAGCTGCTGTTACAAGCTCGTTATTAACGTCGTCATGTTGGCCTTGTAGCCGGGGGCTTAGAATCGTGCTACCGTATCCACCGCGTGTCGTAGAAGGCGACTAAAGGGGCGCCCCGTAGCCGGTAGTAGAATCGCGCTACCGCAACCCCCAGCGTGTCGGAGACGACGAAACGGGGCGGAGCGAAGGGGCTAGGAATCCCGTTCTCTGTTAAAACCTTTCCTCGAAGACGGCAAGACGAGCGGGGGGAGGAGAGGCACACGCCTCTCCAAACCGTACTGTTAGGGTCGCTGAATGTGCGTGGCTGTAGTACGAGTGATGTAAAGAGGAGGGAGATTGGCGGGATGTTTGTGAGGAGGAAGTTAGATGTGTTGGCGCTGAGTGAGACGAAGTTGAAAGATAAGGGCGGATGTGAGTTTGGTGTTGTAAGTGGAAGAAAGTCTGGTGTGGAGGAAGGTAGGGCACGAGAAGGTGTGGTCTTGATATTGAGTGATCGGTTGGCTAGTAGCGCTACCGAATGGAAGGAGGTGTCCCCAAGATTGATGTGGGTGAAAGTTAAGTTAGGCGTAGGAAGATGGGCATTTGTGAGTGCTTACGGACCTGGCAGCGAGAGGAGTGAAGAGGAGAGGGAGCAATTCTGGACTGACTTGAGTGAGTGTATTGAGAGTTTTGGAGGTCATTTCAATGTAGTTGTTCTGGGTGACCT
>SDVV010030711.1:0-11643 GCA_016164225.1 Gammarus roeselii
CTTAGCTCCCCCGATGTTTAGCCATTACTATATTGTACTTAGCTCCCCCGATGTTTAGCCATTACTATATTGTACTTAGCTCCCCCGATGCTTAGTCGTTACTATATTGTACTTAGCTCGCCCGATGTTTAATCATTACTATATTGTACTTAGCTATCCGGATGTTTAATCATTACTATATTGTACTTAGCTCCCCCGATGTTTAGTCATTACTATATTGTACTTAGCTCTCCCGATGTTTAATCATTACTATATTGTACTTAGCTCCTCCGATGTTTAGCCATTACTATATTGTACTTAGCTTCCCCGATGTTTGGCCATTACTATATTGTGCTTAGCTCCCCCGATGTTTAGCCATTACTATATTGTACTTAGCTCCCCCGATGTTTAGCCATTACTATATTGTACTTAGCTCCCCCGATGCTTAGTCGTTACTATATTGTACTTAGCTCGCCCGATGTTTAATCATTACTATATTGTACTTAGCTATCCGGATGTTTAATCATTACTATATTGTACTTAGCTCCCCCGATGTTTAGTCATTACTATATTGTACTTAGCTCTCCCGATGTTTAATCATTACTATATTGTACTTAGCTCCTCCGATGTTTAGCCATTACTATATTGTACTTAGCTTCCCCGATGTTTGGCCATTACTATATTGTACTTAGCTCCCCCGATGTTTAGCCAACTTCGATTCGTTTAATATTTTATACGGAACTGCAGTCCCAGAGCAGTCGAGAAAGGTCGAGTGGTCCTTGCTCTTGCTATCGAGATGCTGCTCCAGTCTCGTATGTGGAGATTGTTCATATCCTGTAATTGGTTGTTATTGCAGAAGATTACAATAGCATAATAACTATGCAATTTTCCACTCTTGATGCTGGTGTCAATTGACATGAATGTCAATTGACATGAATGTCAATCAGTAAATAGTGTCATGGGTCATTCATGGAGGAAAAAGTAGTGCATTGCTCTACATCAAAAGAAGACAACTCTTTTAATGTTTATTCCAACGTTGATTGACTCCGGTTGGGTAATTTCTTTTACCGATCACTCGTGATTGAGTAAGAAAGTGCTGGATGTTGGTGACCGACACTGACAGGGAACTTCATTCAGGAGGATTTCATCGACACCCTGTTTGTGTCAGTGTACTCTGAAGGGGCTGCATTTCGTCTGCATTTCGTGTACTCTGAAGGGGCTGCATTTCATCTGTTCTATCAATATATACTTCGCACAAAATGCCACCCGTAAGAAAAAAATGTCCTTAGGATTTGAGTATTTCCTTCAGTCTTGTCCTTCCCTCGCGCACAACAAAAAAATTCTTCCACTGAAGTCATGCCCTTCTACCACCCATACAGACAACCCTCTGCCCTCCTCTCCCGACCGTCCATGCCCGATGTTTTAGCCGTCCTCCGCCGCCAGGGTGCGCTCAAGTGTGTGGGTTTTTATTCTCCCTCTGCTGATGATGTTCTCCATAAAGCGTGAATTATTGTTCGAGGGGAGGAGGCCGGCTGGAGTGGGAGCCGAGAGCACCAAGTGATGGCCGGAACACTCATGCTAGGAATAGTGAAGGGTTTTACAGTCCCTGGGTTCTCGAGGATACTTTTTGCAGAATGATTTTAGTCTTCGTTATAAGTTCTCTGTAGTACTCGTAGGTTCAGAAACGCGAAGGACCTATTTGTGCGCTATTTTTTTATTGTTATTTTCTTTCGTAAATATGCTTGAAATGAAACCGAAAACAGTTAAGCTTCGTAACATCGTCACACAATTTCTTTAACCGGAGACAAACTATTTCTCATTGACTTCTAGAACAACCATTGATTTCAGCTTATTTCATACAGCATGTGCATGCAGCTGCTTCCAGCTGGTGTAGCTCTCCCTAGCAGGCCATCTGTCTCCAACTTTTGAACCTGTCCCCAGCTGGTGTAGTTGTCCGCAGCTGGTACAGCTGATCCATTCTGCTGTAGCTGCCTCCAGATGATGCAGCTGACTCCAGTTGATGCTTCTGTATCTAGCTGGTGCAGCTGGTGCAGCTAGTGCAACTGTTTCTTGCTGGTGCTGCGGTCTACAGTTGGCACTGCTGGCGCAGTTGTCTCCAGCTGGTGAAGCTGCCCTAGATGGTGCAGCTGTCCAGCGGCTGCAGCTGTCCCCTGCTGGTGCATCTGTCCTCAGTTGGTGCCTCTGTTCCCAGACTCCCACCAGCCTTTCCCCCTCCCCCCACTCCAGCAGCGACGACTGGGCCAGTGCTCCAGCTCTGAACCCTTCATTCGAGTCGTCGTCCCATTTCAATTATGCATAATACGACTCGCATTAGCTTGTTATGGCGATACAAATTAAAGTGGCGACCTCCCTAGCACATGAGGCACGGCTGTATGCAAATGAAACGCTCAGGAACGAGGCCAAGACGAGTCAACTGGGCCGCTTACAGGGCCAGGCTATGGGGTCCAAAAGAGACGGCCTAGAGGGGGAATAAAATATTAGAGCTTGTGATACGGACGAAGACATGATACTGTAGAAGTGGTGCTGGTCGAAAAGATTGATTGGTGTTGAAATAGTGCTGCATGCAAGAGATTGGATGGTATCTGAACTGGGGCTGCACGTAGGAAATTTGGTTTTGTGAACTGGTTCTGCACGGAAAAGATTGGTTATTTTTGAAATGGTGTTGCACGCAAAAAAGTTGCTCATGTAACATTTAATTTCTAACTGATGCCGATCTCATGAATTTAGGCGTTCAGGAACTATTCTATACATACGCAATCAAGAGATTGGCTGTTTTTTGAACATATGCCTCTTTTCCTCATAACATATGCCGGTCCCTCACTCCTCCCTTAACTTGTTTCTCTCACCTTCCTCTGAGGGACCCTCACTGCACCACAATCCTCAATCCCTCCCGTGATTTTCAATTCCCCATTCGTCACTCCAGTTCCCAGACATTCACTCGTCCCTCTTAACCCCGTGTTCTTTGTTTTTATCCTCCCTGTTTATGACTCATCTTTCTCTCCTCCTTCCCAACACCCGACGAAACGACCCAACGGCCTCCGCCCGTTTCAACACTAGATACACAACAAATACAAGAGCACATCAAAACATCACCGCAGGTCCTAGCAAAAAAGTTCCTGTCATCAGTCCAGTCCGAGTTGGAGGCAATAGTTGCAGCTCCGATCGTATAACCAGAGTAAACGAAAACGAAAGTCTTGGCTCCGACCTAAGGCCTCATAGTAGAAAAAGATTATGTCAAGAAACTCAAGTTATTATAACTAACGGTACTCTCAAATATTACTATGGGAACGCTAGAAGTCTCCGAGACAAAATCGACGAACTAGGTATCCTTGCAATGAATGAATGTATCGACATAATATCAATCACAGAATCGTGGGCCAAATTGAGCACCAGGCATTATTCAGGCGAATTTACTCTCCCCGGTTACTCACTATTTCATAAAAATAGACAAGGCCGAAAGGGCGGAGGAGTGCTGTTTCTCGTGAAAAACGCTCTGCAAATATTAGAAGTCATTATTCCTAACAGCAGACACGACATAATATCAATCCAAGTAGTCGGTAGATGTATAAAATGTCAAGTCACCCTCGGCTATCGACCCCCAAAAAGCATAATCACCCTCGTATATCGATCACTAAAAAGCAAGGTTGCAGATGATATCGACCTTTACAACACCCTCGTCGATGTCGTCACAACACAACACAGTACAGTGCTTGGAGACTTAAATATCGCCAACATTGATTGTTAAACTAACGGATGCACTGCCACCGGCCAACGCCTGATCGATTTTGCAGATGATAAGTTCATGACCCAAATAATGAAAACACTTACATGAGGTAGCAACCACTCGGAACAAGCGACCACAACTGTTTACGTTTTTTGATAGAGCTTGAGTTGAAAACGTAAACAAACTGCGAAAAGTCCCTAACCTTAGATAACCTAACTTTGATTGTTTAAGAGAGTCAATAGCGTCAACAGATACAATCTCGGACAAAATGTCAATCAACCGCTTAACATTTCCTTGACTGCACTTAAAATTTTCGAATATGAGCAGATCCCGCGCCAAAACAGGCGAACAACAGTCAACCAGCCTCTGTATTGGCAAGGAGAATTTCAGCGTCTTCAGTGACGAAAGAAAGCAAAGCACTCGATAAAACAGAAACATCCACATGACGACGTGGCAAAAAATTAATACAACATCAGCAAATGAGATGTATAGAGAGTCCAGAAACGTAAGAAGAAGGATAATGACCATGAAATTGCTGCTAATGCCAAAACGAATCCGAAATATTTTTCTTGTTATATTTCGAGTAAAAAAAATTCAAGATCTGTAATTGGTCCTCTCGAGAAAGATGTTGGTGAACTAGAAACGGACGTCACCAAGATAAGTTACCTACTTAATGAATACTTTTGTTCTGTTTATACGTTAGAGAATCAGGATATTCCCAATCCCGGGGATATCATAGCGGAAAAGCGAATTGAAGCCCTCAGCTAAGTGAACTTTCCACTCGTCGAAGTAATTAAATAAAGAGATAAATTGAAAGTCACAAAATCTCCAGGTCCAGACCAAGTTCATCCCAGAGTTCTAAAAGAGACTAGAAACGAAATCGCCGAACATTTATCAAATTTTTTCACCCAATCTCTCACAAATGGCATCTGCCTCTAAATGGAAATAAGACAAAGTTACTCCAATTGGTGCAAAGGGGGTCAAAAAGTGTCCCGGCAGTTATCGTTCAATTAGTCTCACTTCAGTCGTTGGCAAGTTGATGGAATCAGGTTGTTTGTTTCTTAGAATCAAGCAAACTGATTGACGACTCCCATCATGGCTTTAGACAGAACCGTTCCTGTCTCACAAACCTGCAGCTTTTTTCATGAATATAATTGAAATCCACGACACAAAATCTCCAATCGATATAATTTACATCGACTTTCAAAAAGACTTCACTTAACTCCCCCACAAGCACCTTGTTAGTAAATTGCACAGCATCGGTATTCAAAACGAGCTTAATAACTGGATAAAATGCTACTCTACGGACAAACGGCAGCGAGTTGCACCTAAGGGAGCTTCCTCTCCTTCGGGTAGGGATCACCAGCGGCGTGCCTCAAGGATCCGTGTTAGGTCCAGTCCTCTTTCCAATATTCATTAACGATCTCGATAGCAACGTACTCGCATGTATTAGCCACTTTGCAGACGATACTAAGATAGGAGTAATAATACAAACTGAACTAGAGCGTCAGCAGATCCATCTAGACTTGAACAAAGTTGTTGATTGATTGGTATAGACAAATGCAAAGTTCTGCACTTAGGTCCTCATAAACTCAAACACGGGAAGAAACTCATTCCTGTCACTGAAAATAAAGATTTAGTTGTCATCATTAGTAACGACTTAAAAAGTTGCAAGCATGTAACGATGCTGCCAAGAAAGCAACAAAATGCTAGAGATGATAGCCCGCACTATCTTGTACAAAATCTCAAATAGTATGTTCAAGTTACACAATGCATTTGTTAGACCGCATCTTGAGTATTCCGTTCAATTCTGGCCTACATATCCTAGAAAAGATGTTATTAAATTAGAAAAGGTTCAACGCAAAGCTGCCAAATGTATCCCTTCTCTCATGAATAAACCGTATGAAGACAGACTACGTGAACTTAATCTTTATTTGCTAGAGAAATGTCGAGTCACAGGCGACATGATTGGAGCGTGGAAGATTTAAGGGTAAGGAAAACGTCGACCGAGCGAGCCTTTTCACTACAGATACGAACGCAGTGACTAAGAACAATGGATTCAAGATCGGTGGGAAACGTTTTTCACTCGACATCACGAGCAAAATTCTTCACGTATAGAGTTGTTGATGAATGGAACATACTTCCAGCAGAGGTTGTAAACAGCAATACAATCGATTTATTTAAGTCTCGGCTCGAAAAGTTCTACATAAATCATCGATAAATAGCTAAGCCGTTCATTTTCTTGATGTTTTAAAAATAGTAATGGCACATGAAACTCTCTTAGACGTTGTACATCAGAACTAATCCTCCTGATATCAAAAGCCTGCCTAGTTTAGGCCAATTGGTCTGTTGTTATCTTCCTACACTGGAAACACTTGCAAATTTCTAAGCCCCCCCTCCTGCCCCTGCCCTTGACTCATCCTCTGCACTCAATTCTTTTTTCATCTGCCCTCGGCTCATCCATCTTCTCCCTGTCCACTTATTTCTCCCTGATACTTTACTAAACTTACCCCTTTTTCACCCTGAACCTCACTGCTCTTTTGCTTGAACAAAATTCATCCTCATCTTCCCATGTTTTTTACTCATATCATCCCCTGTTTTTGACTCTTCCGCGTCTTCGCCCGCTCCTCACCCTTCCCTTTCCTGTCCTTGACTCTTCCTCTTCTGTCATATCCCTCACTCTTTCCTCATCCCGTCCTTGACTTATCCTCTTCTCCCCCCGTCCTTCACCTCTCGCCCCTCTCCTCCCTTCCAGCAAATCTGTGCTCAGTGATGTGGTAAATCTGGAAATATGGTTATGGCCAAATTATACCTACTTTTGTTTCCCCTCTTGCCCTCGTCGACCGCCAGGGCCACCTTGACTAGCCTCATTTCTTCGTCCTTCATCGTAGAGGCGTGAGTTATTGGCATATCGCATTCGTAGCCAACACATAAGCGTGGCTCTGTCTAACGGTGATGGTTCTTCTAAAATTCGTAGCCAACACATTAGCGTGGCTCTGTCTAACGGTGATGGCTTCATCTATCATTCGTAGCCAACACATTACCGTGGCTCAGTCTAACGGTGATGGTTCTTCTAACATTCGTAGCCAACACATTAGCATGGCTCTGTCTAACGGTGATGGCTTCATCTAGCACTCGTAGCCTACACATTGGCATGGCTCTGTCTAACGGTGATGGCTTCATCTTCGTACGATAAGAGTAATTCTTGACGATATGAAGTCATATACATTATCACATTAGGCTGGTGTTAATGTCTTTCATTGATTTAATTTGATTCAATTCACCTGGATAAATTATTTGTAGAACCAATAGCATGATATCTCGATCACGTTAGTTTGTAACACAAAAAAAAATTCAATCCAACCAAGTAACCTAGCGTTCTAGTATCTTCTATCCGAATGATAATTAGTATATTTTCAATAATTAATCGGAAAGTGAAATACTTTAAGACCAGTTCAGTTTTTCTTTCTGGGGTTTGCGCGCGTGGCCGAGGGTTGCCCTATGGGCGGGCGGGGCTTGGGTAATTGGTGGTAATTGGGCGCAGCACAATCACGACAGGGACGACTGGAGGGGGATAGGGGGAGACAGACTCCTTCCGAAGAGAGAAACGCCTCTGGAGAGAAAGCAGCATTCTGAAGAGACACGGTTTTGCCGAATAAATGTACGCCTACGGAGAGACTAACGCCTCCAGGAGAGACACATCCCGCGAGGACTTTCGCCTTGATGGGAGACTATGTGTCTTGGATGGACATACTTCTCGCCGACGAGACACACAGTTTCCGATGGGACATAAGCCACACGAAGGAGAACTCGGTGAAGCTTTCCGAGGTAGTACCAATGAAATAACGTCTTGAAGTAAGCTAAGACTTTATTTTGAGTTTGTCAGTCAGAATCAATCGCTTGTTTGCGAGGTGGCAGCACCGGCTGCACTGTTCAATTAAATACAAATATTGCTATCAATTTATGTAGCCAAGATACGATATTTGATTTCGGTGGGCAGTGAACCCCCCCCCCCTCGAAAACTGCGCGTTTTGGTGTAGTTGATCGCCTTTTTTATATACGAAGGAAGCCCCTAATCCTGAATGTTGCCGTCTCCTCCTCATAATCTGAAGCCTTCTTTTAAACAAACTAGTTCCTTTTATTTGTCGACCGCTACTCATTGATCGCTGCAGTGCGACAAACCCCTAGTGTAACGGACTGCAGACGGCTATGATGATACTTGAATGTGGATGTGTGTGATGTGGGAGGAATACCACCACATTGCAGCCACTACACAGAGATAAAATATTTTGTACTATTTACAATATTTGGCATTATGACCAATTCATGATCCTGTACAAATAAATGACAAATGATTTTTGCGAATAATTTGATTAAATCTAAAAGTATTTTCATAGTGATTATAGGTATTGTTGAATTTACATGCATCTGATAAACTGAACCGGGGTTTCACTGTTTACGTCATGTTACCGGATGTTCAGTTGATTCTACATTAATAAAGCAACTGTTATATGACATTTTATGCGGTGTCGATTTGCACGAATTCGTGGAGCATCAAGTTTGCTCTTAATTTGCATCCATCAAGAAATGCCACTCGCGCCGTTTTTTGGCCTAAATAAACACAAATGTAATGATGAACAGTTGAATATAACACTAAATAGTTCAGTGATCACCCGCTCATCAGCCTCTTCATGGCCTTCTGGTATCCGTCATGGCCTCAGTGACTCGGGTTCGAATCCCACTCGTCAAGAAACATTGACCTCTTCGATGCCAATAGAAAGTCAAGCTTGTTCACTGGGTTCGTCCTTGAATTAGCAACAGACGGTTTTCATATATTGAGCAGTATTGATTATCTATAATTTGCCAATGAAAAGTTAATTTTTGTTTATAGAATGCATGTAATAATTATGTGACGATATCATTCAAATTTAACACTACAAAAACTATGAATTCAGAGGGTGTATCTTGTTGGAGGTAGTTGAATATGTCAAGTCGAGTTAAATTTACTATATACATGTAACTATTACGTTACATTTCTCTCTGTGTACATTTAAGAGCGTTCGAGCCGACGTCATATTTCCCAAGCCAGCTGCAGCTGGGGTTAAGAAAATGTCTCACAGACCTGATACATCAAATAATACGGCTGAAAACCTAGAATCCAAGCTGCCTGTGGTTAGGAGGTCTCACCATCTAAATGGATTGTGTATTTAAAGTGGGCCAATACCCTACTAGCTAGAAACATTTCTGGCTTTCAAAATTGTCCAGCTTTACCTTTTTAATTCAGCGGCGTGCTTTATGCACAGTAATCCAGCTTACTACTCATGTGTCCAGCAATCCACCAGGATACGTGAGCTTAATTTAAACTGCCAATAAAGTGGGTGCTGGATTACAATGTTATTAATTTATGTGTTTTTGATGATAAATGAAAGCGCCGTTTACGAATCTCTCTGAATCACCTCGTGGGGAATAACAAAAAGTGGGGAGGGGGAGTCATCTCATGATGAGTCGTGCATGGAAAACGTTTGGTAGATCGAAACTTGTCTTAAAAGTGTATTTGTTAATTTGGACTTATATTACGCTCGGACATAGGGCGAGTAATAGAAGATACTGTGCTTCGCAGTTCCTTCAGCCTCCTCTTAATTGCAGGCTGGATATTTGACCTCAGAAAATCCAGCAATTTCCCGTGACCATTTATGAGTGACCCAGCGAGGCATAGTAGGCAGTATGGCTGAGTTGGATTCTTCGATAACGCCAGATTACTTGACATTCGTCGGCCGGACTACCGTGTGATGTTTTTATAACGTTTAAGAGGCCCGATTTCTTTTGGCAACGCCCAGAGATGTGATCTTGGAAATGTGTGGTGAAGGAGGCGTTTGCATTGATGGGGTCCGAATCTTGAGTGGCAGCCCTAGGATAAAACGCCTTTCGATACATAGAATTAATTACCGTATAGATCTTTTTCAATGAGGTAAGAATAAATCCTGTCCTGGCTAAACACTTTTAAAACGGCTTGCAACACGAGTATGTTTACCGTGAAATAAGTTGTAAGATTCACACTGATAAACAATTAATGTATATACTTAATAAATATTGTAATTAAATCGGAATCAAAAATATTTAACTATGATTTTTGAGGAAGTACATGAATCTAATTGAAAACAATTGTACTTCGTACTGAGGGGGAGAAAGTTTGTATTTGACCGAAAGATTATTCGGCAAGTTGTAGCCAAATTGAAATCAATTTATATTAATTGATGGCCTTGTTTCAATGCTATTGATCTATCAAAGAAAGAGTAGAAAACGTGACTTTTGTTCATGGTATTATTTTATTCTGAACAGTTTGAGCTGACTAAATCTTTGCTATTGAATAATGTAGCCTGTAGAAAATAAACATCATTCACACTATTTTGATTTGGAATCAATAATCAATTTTCAATTATAAAATCTATCACAGGAACATCAATGATCAAATGTGTTTATTGAAGAAGGACGATTAGCCTCCTATTTCACTTAACTGGTGAGTATCAAGCCCTGTCTCCTCAGTGTCAAAGATACCTCCTGTATATATTATCAATAGATCTGTGACCTATTGCGGTTTTCAATAAATAAACAAGCTTACTCTTGATGGAACAGAACGTAAAAAATTAACATGTTGACAAATGCATTTGTCCTCAATCATTTCGAATACCGGTTATGCTAGAGATGATTTTTTCGTTAATTGTTTAGTATGTGTTTCCGAATAAATAAATAATAATAAAATTAGCATCCTAAATTGCGTTGTAGAGTAAAAGAGACAATCCAAACTGTTCCAGCGCCCGACAATGTAATTCAAAAATGCTCAAATAATCCCGTAGATTTTCTGCAACAATTGTCCACAACCAGCTGGCAGGGATGTCAGGTTAGTCTGATCACTTTACTCCAGGTTTCTTGTCACCAGCATCCATCCTTCGCATGTCCACGACTAACAGTAGTCGATACAATCGACCACAGCTCGCGCATGCTGCTGCGCCACGACTAACAGTAGTCGATGCAATCGACCACAGCTCGCGCATGCTGCTGCGCCACGACTAACAGTAGTCGATGCAATCGACCACAGTTCACGCATGCTGCTGCGCCACGACTAACAGTAGTCGATGCAATCGACCACAGCTCGCGCATGCTGCTGCGCCACGACTAACAGTAGTCGATGCAATCGACCACAGCTCGCGCATGCTGCTGCGCCACGACTAACAGTAGTCGATGCAATCGACCACAGTTCACGCATGCTGCTGCCTCACGACTAACAGTAGTCGATGCAATCGACCACAGTTCACGCATGCTGCTGCGTCACGACTATCAGTAGTTGATACAATCGACCACAGCTCGCGCATGCTGCTGCGCCACGACTAACAGTAGTCGATGCAATCGACCACAGTTCACGCATGCTGCTGCGCCACGACTAACAGTAGTCGATGCAATCGACCACAGCTCGCGCATGCTGCTGCGCCACGACTAACAGTAGTCGATGCAATCGACCACAGCTCGCGCATGCTGCTGCGCCACGACTAACAGTTGTCGATACAATCGACCACAGCTCGCGCATGCTGCTGCGCCACGACTAACAGTTGTCGATACAATCGACCACAGTTCGCGCATGCTGCTGCGCCACGACTAACAGTAATTGATGCAATCGACCACAGCTCGCGCATGCTGCTGCGCCACGACTAACAGTAGTCGATGCAATCGACCACAGTTCACGCATGCTGCTGCCTCACGACTAACAGTAGTCGATGCAATCGACCACAGTTCACGCATGCTGCTGCGTCACGACTATCAGTAGTTGATACAATCGACCACAGCTCGCGCATGCTGCTGCGCCACGACTAACAGTAGTCGATGCAATCGACCACAGTTCACGCATGCTGCTGCGCCACGACTAA
>SDVV010030712.1:0-11643 GCA_016164225.1 Gammarus roeselii
TCTCAATATCGTAATGCAAAGTTCAGAAACAGCAACAATTCTTAGCGTGGATGAAACTTTGACTTAAAGAGGTCCTACCTTTGAAGTATAGCACTAATGTGTTAATGAGTTTCTTTGGATAATCACAAGCAGCATACTTTCTGAAACATCTATGCAAGTATTGCCGCGCTCACAAGCACTCTGTAATATGATAAAAGCCGCGCATAAAATCAGTGTGCAGGTACAAATAATTGATAGAGAAAACGAGTTCAAACCTTGCAGGTTTCCACTTTTACCATCGGTGTAAGTCAGCTGCTCTCAAAACTCGTAGGCATTTTGTTGTATTACCTTATTCGTGTTCCCCAGAAAAAAATGGAGGCAAACCATGAAATAAAATCGACCATATTATCAGGCTACGGATAGTAAACCTCATCAAGTTCCCATATGGAGGCCTTACTAGCTCGACGCTCATTGTTCTATGCCCTACCTCCAGTTAAGGAAGGACGTATATTTACGCACAATTTTCCTGTAAGATTCTCTGCAGCGGACTATTGCAAGCAACGTTCGGTGAATAGGATGCTCGGGTATAAAAGATGCCGACGAGCTTCTAAAAAGCCTCATTTCGAAGCTCACCACCTTTGTGAACACCGTGTTATTCGGGGACAAAATGCACGGTGAAAGATACTTTGCCCACGGTTTTATTGATCGTTGAGTGTGATCTGAGATAAAATTAGATCTATAAAATTTTGTGAAGCAGAAGGTAGAGTATGGTCTCTGCTTCACAATATATATTAAAATATTGGATCAGAATTAATATTAAATCAGCTTTATTAATTGCAAAGTAATTCAGTGTCAATCGTAAACTCTTTTTTCTGTGACAAACAATTCATCTGCGATACAAAGCAGGATTTCCTTACCCCACGAAACCAATTTTATCGTTCAGAATGTATTCCTGTGGAGGAACAATATAAACTGTTCCTACTATGAGGACCAAAGTTATGCCACACAAACCTTAACACGGATGTGGTGTATGATGTACATACTGTATGTTATTTATCCATGGGATTTTCGCACGTGTCTTACGAGGCAGCAATGCAATACATTTTATATCATTTTAAAATAAAATATCCAATATCATCATAGATTTAAATCCTATAAACTTAACCTCAAATCCGAATGTAATGGAATTCGGATGATTTTATTGCTCATGCATTTTAATTTATTGAAACTTCAGCATCCTTTGTTCTTGGCTATACAAGTAATACAGGTGATTGTCTCTTAAGGATGTAAGGAACCAATAGATTGACATTGAAGACATCGTTTTGGTTGCAGCAAAAATGATCAGAAGAGCGATAATTAAACAAAACACCACGTAATTTGTTGATGATGCATTTGACTACTCGTCCTGGAGTTGATTATTTTGTTCGTTTCAATGAGTTTGATTGATGCCGCCCAATTGCGTATACATTCATACACTCATGAGGAATGAGGGTACTGGTACTTATTGAATGATGGTACTAGTACTTAATTATTAATATGAGCAATTTCACGTGCATTTGATAATTGGAGCAATTCGTTCGTTATGATCTAAACTATATTCCAAATTTAATTGCATCCCAAGTAGAGTTCAACTTTGTATAGAACTCCGTTGCCTCTCGACGGACGCAGTTGTTACCCTAAGATGCTCCTGACAATCTCTGGTAGATTCCACGGTCGGTTCAGGGGGAGTCGAAAAAACTTGAACCCTTATTGGAAATCGAACTTCATTGCTTGGTGCCCGGACATCACACCAATGACAAGCAGACTATGCGAGGCAAGGAAACCCCCGATAGTTGATAGTCTGAATTCTGATAGGAATACCGGATTATTCCAATCATATCATTTGCTGAAAAAATTTCCATTAGCTACAGAAGTGAGTCGAAGAGTCTTGTAACAATAAAATAGTGTTGGCAGAACAAGCAATGCAGTATATACAAATTGTGTAGTTTAGGAGATGCAACAAAATATATATCGTCCACAAATGGCATTGTACTCCGGTAAGTAAATGTGTTTCAAACCTATTGTTATCTTAAAACTTTTTGTTGTTAATGCCTTCGACCGGTTGAGTCGATTGAAACATTTGATTGGAGAAACATATAAATTGTTAGAAGCTTTTCTTGCATCGCTCCTCTCAATCACTCCTGCAAGGAACGTCATGACCACATTATCTTCGATCTCTTTTAAAAGAAGAACTCTTTTGAGATGTTGAAATCCATCCCTCATTCAGTCCTTCCATCTGAACAGACGTGATTTTTTGTGATGTCTCGTGTCCGGTGAGGTAACAGTACATTGGTAGAATATCATCCACGACTAGTTGGATAAGAAAATACCCCAGATATATACTGGAACATGAACCTGTCCAGGCATAAATTAAGAGAAAATATCCGTAACTCGTGTCACTAAAATATTGTTTCAATTTATCATCCTCTAAAACTCATAGCATGGTTGAAGTGCAGATGAACTTTGCTGTGATGGGCACGACTCATAGGCTGGGATAGCTCATCCGCGAATTTGATTTTTAAGTGTCGTTAGAATGGAGTTTCAGCCCATTCCAGGCACAGAAATACAACTACAACTACAAATGATATTCAGCAAGATATTAAATAAAAACCCAGTGTCACAGCTCTATACAAGCTGTGACACTGGCCGTAAGACCCAAATCAACAGTAACACTGTCACAGCTAACGAATTTAGGAATAGAACTTCTGAACATTTGCAGTAGAGAGGATGATTGGGATATTTGTTGCACTGTCTAGTTGACTTGACAAGGTAGTGCCATGCCCACATCTCCCATCTCATACCACCAAATGAAAGGGTCATTGTTCATGATGAAAATCTAACGGTACGTACATCATACAATAATGAATGATTCCAAACAGTTTTCGCTGCATCACCACATTACATTATGTGTTTTCGACTTCAGAAATTTGAAATTTCAATGTGTGATAATGCAAAATCTGGTCTAAAATTCAAACTGAATCAATACGTTGCATACAAATACGTTTTTAAAAAAAAGAATACTGGGGAGCAATTCATAAACAGAGCACACTTCAGCTTCCCATGTTAGTCTACTACGACTAAATAGGTTCCCCCTCAAATCCAGCCTTCATATTGGTTTCAATTAAATTTTGCATATAATATATATTATTGTTAGTCCTCTCCAAGCTCAATTCAGGAAATAATTGAACGATGCATAATTGCATAGCATTTAGGTGTAGATGGGTCAAATAATAATTTTCGTACGACCGCGCTCGTTAAAATTAGAGGCACACCAGGAAGTCTTGTTTCAGACATCAGCTGATGTCAATGTTGATGCAGATATCAAAAAACCCTGGAGTTATCCGCGTAAATGAATTTAGTCGAAAGGAAAGTATCAATCTAGGGTTTCATTAATGCAAATCCAACTTACATACAATAACTTCTGAAAAATATGCGATCAATTGATTGATTAGCAGATGTTTTTTGAGCCACCAAAACAACCTTCGAATTGCACTTTTTTCCCTTTGACGTGATCAGGAAGTTATTCATATTCCTGCCCAGAACTATTTGGCGGCTTGCAGATCTGTTTATACAATTCCGAGTAATTGCACTGGGAGGAAAAACTGCAAAAATAATAGGCTAAAAATGCCTAAAGGTTTCGATTACAACGTAAAATTCACAACGATCGATCATGAACAGAATAGATTCGGTCATCTCCAATGGAAGTTTTGTATGATAACAATCGCATGTAATTATGTGGATAGATGGTTGCATGAAAACCATTCAGAAACAATCAGAAAGTGAAATCTGAATTCGAGGATCAACAAATTTTGTTGACCGAACAGAATTCGAGGATCAACAGATTGTGATGTCCGAAAACTGATGCAAATTCTTCTGACGAAACTCGTTGCCTGATAAACGCTGCATCCCCTGTTTGCGCAACCAATTGTATTGTTGCAGCCCTACCTGTTCCTTCTCCAAACCTTTTCATAATTTATTCACGTTCTTGTTTGAACAGAGGAGCTAGCATAAGACAGATCGAAATCATCGTAATGCGAAGCCGTCTGCCTAATACCATATAAGATCATTTGTTAAATCAATTGCCAGTTCTTAGATTGAATAGGTAAATGCAATAACATTTGCGGTAGAACCACGAGAAACTGAATAACACAGAAATAATAATGAATCATACTTTACTAAGAGAACTAAATGGGGTTCATTCACTGGCAAGGGTACGAAAGTTTGGGTATCCACCCTCTACAAATTCATTCATAAGTGTTAAATTCAGCAAACGTAATTTTGCTTTTGCGCTGTTAGATTCATTAATTTCCTCTGAAGAAGGTGAAAAAATGATCATCGTTTTTCTTCTTCGTTCCCCCTGACTACTGCATATTTTATTGGGAAAAAATAATGAAATCAAAGATCAATCGATTGATTATCACACATGAAGGAACTTGTTTACCATTGGATTTGCCTATTACATATACATGGGGAAATTGTTTCAATATGTTGCGCTGAAATAGTATTCAAATGCTTCGTTCGGCGCATTTTAATACTATTAGAATACTATTTCAATGAAACGATTTCTCAGTATGTGTCTTATACAAACCATAAAGAATTAATAATTAACAATTTTCTCCATGGACATTTCTTCCACGTCAATGATGTCATTTGTTTCATGTTGTATCCTTTGCTACCGAATCAAATGCATTGCTCTGAAGACAATGATTCTCTCGTTTCAGTTAAACTGATGAATCTAAACTGCTCATGTCGATCCTCGTCCCGTGGGGCTGGAAATAATGTTTGAAGGTACGAAAAAATAGGATAAAGCATCCGTCGGGCAATTCTTTTTTCATCATGACCTGCTAAAAATCTGCGTCATCTCGGGAATTCTGTCCATTTGATCAAAGGACGACCGGAGCCAATAGCACGACGGCCACGAAGACGAGTGGGTGTCGACTAAGCATTAACTTCGATACGCCCTAAGCGGATGGAATGCTGTGAATGTCATTAGCAGAGGTCGATGAACTCTTATGGAACATTCGAGTGCCTTGTTCAGATCAAATCATTCTATTTCATATCTTGGCATGGATACTTCGGGCGACTTTTCACGTTCAGTATTCGTATACTCAATATTTTTTAGGGATAGTTTCATTGACAATATATATGGTTCTGATAACTTCATTGACAATATATTGTAGTGATAGCTTCATTGACGATGGAATAAAAGTTATGAGGTATTCCAGCAGGAGGTAACTCGAGTTCAATTCCAGACCGTTTCTGGTAAACAATCGTCTAAGTTGATCTGATTAAGTTTGAACTGTGATCACACGTCCGTTCATGTTCCTGTTCCATCCAGTCGTGTTCAGGGTCAGCAGCAGGTAATTCAAGTTCAATTCCAGACCGTTTCTGGTAAACAATCGTCTAAGTTGATCTGATTAAGTTTGAACTGTGATCGCACGTCCGTTCATGTTCCTGTTCCATCCAGTCGTGTTCAGGGCTCCACTTTACGATAATGTAATCACTTATCAAACAATGGAGTTAACCAACCCAACTTGACTCAGAACAGCTTATTCGGATTATTATCATGTTTCTCACACGCGAGCAGCTGTTTATAGATTTATTTCTGGGAACACTCTGCTATCTCAATTGGTCATAGTACGAGATATCAAGTATAATGAGCACCTATCAAAATGATGTAGTAGATAGCAGGATAAGATACACTTATTTGAGTTTTTTGCATGCACCGCTAACTATTACTTGTTTAAATGGTTATACATAAATATATAAATGAAAGAAACACACGTTGACGGGCAATTGTTACGCCAAGTAATACCCAGCAAGGATCCAAGAAAGTTGGTCACCTCAATAAACAAAAGCCATCAATCAGGCGCTGCATGCTCATTACCGCGTTTTTTTTTGGATTTTGCAGTATTGAATGAACTTCCTCAGGTTGTTAGCTTTTCAGTGTTGCCGTTCTTTGCTTAAAGGATAACAGACCTATTTGAAAAAAGGACAATGTTGAGATCGAATCGTTCGGTCTGAGCCCTTTTTTTAACAGCAATAATATTAACAGTTCTCTCAAATTTGTCCCTAGACAATCATTTCAAAGAAACTTTGTCTCGGTTTCAGATCACAGTGTAAGTGAAGTAGGAAACCTTTCATCGAGAGCAATCCTTTTGATCCCATCTATTGTGTTGTAGTAGGACACATTATAATGACGGAAATTGGTGTGATCCTAAATGACGGAAATTGGTGTGATCCTAAATGACGGAAATTGGTGTGATCCTAAATGACGGAAATTGGTGTGATCCTAAATGATGGAAATTGGTGTGATCCTATCTTTTGAGTTGTAGCAGGAAGACTTGTTATATTGTGCATTGTTCTATGCTTATCCCATTTGCTGGAGCAGGTGTCTTGTAATGTATCTTCTATTAGTCTGATATAATCTCTTGTTTTGTAGGCAGAAACCTTGTATTGTCCGCTGTTGTTCTAATCCCTTCCCTCGTGCTGTACAAGGTTTCTGTGTAATAATAAGAGGGTCCGCTTTGATATTACAGGAAGTCATGTCCGTCATGGTTTTGATCCTATCAATTGTCTTGTAGCAATAAGCCTTATAAAGCACATCTTCGTTTGATCCAATCTCTTGTTTTGCAGCAAGATACCCAGTAACGTCTTCAATAATTATTGTTCTGATCCCATCTCTTGTGTTGCAGCAAGATACACAGTAATGTCCTCAATAATTCTTGCTCATCGCATCTTTTGAATAGTAGCAGGGAGCCTTTCAATGTCCATATTTGTTCAGTTCTCATCTCTTTTGTTGTAACAAAAAGCCTTCTAATGTTTTCAATGATTATTCTGATCTCATTTCTCATGATGCAGCAAGAAGCCTTATAGTGTCCCTCGTGGTTCTGATCCCTCCTCCTGTATAGTAGCAGGAAGAATTTGATGTCTACCCTTGTTCTGGTATCATCTCATCTGGTTTAGCAAAGGAACATTGTAATGTCCGCGTTTCTCTTGTGTTGTGGCGGAAAGCTTTGTAATGTCCGCGTTTTTCTTGTGATGTGGTGGGAAGCCTTGTAATGGCAGCGTTTCTCTTGTGTTGTGGCGGAAAGCCTTGTAGTGGCAGCGTTTATCTTGTATTGTGGCGGGACGCCGTGTAATGGCAGCGTTTCTCTTGTGTTTTGGTGGGAAGCTCTGTGATGGCTGCGATTCTCTTGTGCTGTGGCGGTGAGCCTTGTGATGGCTGCGTTTATCTTGGGTTGTGACAGGAAGCCTTGTATTGGCCACGTTTCTCTTGTGTTGTGGCGAGAAGCCTTGTAATAGCCGCGTTTCTCTTGTGTTGTACCGGGAAGCCTTGTAATGACCGTGTTTCTCTTGTGTTGTGGCGGTAAGCCTTGTAATAGCCAC
Organism: Gammarus roeselii; assembly: GCA_016164225.1. Taxonomy (NCBI): domain Eukaryota; kingdom Metazoa; phylum Arthropoda; class Malacostraca; order Amphipoda; family Gammaridae; genus Gammarus; species Gammarus roeselii. Next base: position 7,408 of record SDVV010030712.1, read on the forward strand.
GTTTCTATTGTGTTGTGGCGGTAAGCCTTGTAATGTCCGCATTTATCTTGTATTGTGACGGGAAACATTGTAATGTCCGCGTTTCTCTTGTGTTGTGGCGGAAATCATTGTAATGTCCGCGTTTCTCTTGTATTGTGGCGGGAAGCCTTGTAATAGCTGCGTTTTTCTTGTGTTGTAGAGGGAAGCCTTGTTATGTCCGCGTTTCTCTTGTGTTGTAGCGAGAAGCCTTGTAATAGCCGCGTCTCTCTTGTGTTGTGGCGGGACGCCTTGTAATAGCCGCGTTTCTCTTGTGCTGTGGCGGTAAGCCTTGTAATGTCCGCGTTCCTCTTGTGTTGTGGCGGGACGCTTTGTAATGGCTGCGTTTCTCTTGTGTTGTGACGGGAAGCCTTGCAATGACCGCGTTTCTCTTGTTATGGGGCGGGAAGTCTTGTAATGGCCGCGTTTTTCTTGTGTGGTGGGGGGAAGCCTTGTAATGACCGCGTTTCTCTTATGTTGTGGCGGTAAGTCTTGTAATGGCCACGTTTCTCTTGTGTTGTGGCGGTAAGCCTTGTAATGTTCGCATTTTTCTTGTGATGTGACGGGAAGCCTTGTAATGGTCGCGTTTCTATTGTGTTGTGGCGGTAAGCCTTGTAATGTCCGCGTTTCTCTTGTGTTGTGGCGGACGCCTTGTAATGGCTACCAATGCTCTAATCACGTACTCGGAGAATCCATTCACGACGATTAAGAGTTCGGAGAATTTCCCCCTGAGCAGTTTTTGTAGACAGTGGGGGAGATTTGTCGAGTGCGATGAAACGCGGGATGATTATTAATGCAAAGCGCTGTGCATGCGTGTTATGTGTTCCACGCCAAAATAAGGGTTGTTCACTTTTAAAGGAAGACTTGTCTGCATTTGGATTTTTTTTTCGTATGGTAGTCCGTTTCTTGAACGAAACGGAAATTGGTGTAAAAACATGAATGGATTCTGAGATCAGAATGTTAGGTGAATCATGAATGTAAAGGCAAATGAAAGACTCTTACTATGCAAAGACATCCAAAGTAACGGACTACGTATATTGAAGAATTTACAAAAAAAAAATTCAGGATACCTAACGCCCGGAAGGTCACCCTCTTCATAACTAAACGGAGCTTAGAGAAAAAGATAACTGATATTTGTCGAATGCAAGCTTCCGAGATGGGTGAAGATTGATATCATAAAGTCTTTCACTGAATTTGTGTAGTTGAAATTGTAATATTCTGGAGCGCGAAATATTGTCGAACAAAATTAATCTAATATGAAATAACACAAGTTAGTCGAGGCATTTTATTTTATTTTTTTATTCGAGAAATATGTTTATACAGATATTATTCTCACATTAAAAACTCTGACTTACACATTCTATACTGAATGTTTGCGAACACTGTAAAAATGGTTCCTCCTACACTGCATCTTAATCGGACATAGAAAATGGTGAAAATATTATGTATTAATGCAATCTACCAATCTATTGGAAGTTCTTTACCGGTAGGTTCCAGAAGGTGTGATTTGGTAATTTCAGAAGGACCATCACCAGTTAGGTATTAAACTTCCTGTTGAATTCGATCACCATATCATATTGATAATGTGTAGTTTTGGTTGATGTACTGAGGAGTAACTCTCTCGCACACGTAGATGAGCTGGGGCGAAAAACGAAATGTGGTAACATGTGATGTATTTGCTTGGGTAGGACATGTTTCAGAGCTACTCATCGCTGAACATAAAAGGAGTCCTAAATTAATCTTATAACACACGATCATTATCAATGTACGATCTAACTTTTTTGGTGTCCACCAATACAAAACATGAATTATTTATTATTCAGGACGAGGGAGACATTGTAGCTCAAACAGAGCAAGTCCCAGCAAATTTATTTCAATATATTGATCGATGTTGCGGTTACTTGTTTAGTAGTCATGTACAATAATTTATCTGACTAGTAAATGCCGTTATGAAAAGGACACGCGTTATGAAGTGGACACTCCAGTTATTCAGTTTCTTCCTCGCCTTATGAAATAGACGCGTTATGAAATGGACATTCTAGTTATTTGGTTTCTCCCTAGTCTTAATGGTTAGGTTGTCATCAGTAAAGTTTTTTCTGACCCTGAACTTAGAAATCATAAATCGACGAACAAAGAAGTTTCCGATGATAAAGGGAACCAAAATCGCACACTGAAACCATTTACATCCGCGTGCGATTGTTGGCGCGAGTAATAAACGTCGAGCTAATCACAATGAATCGAGGGGACAACTCGGAAAATGGGTCCTATTAAATTGGACATTGGATAAAGTTGAAACTAATAAGAGGATTTTTTTGGGTTTTCGTCAATAACATAATAATGTTGTTGTGCTTAATAGTGACTCAATTGATGATTCGTTTCGGAGTACCGGGCAAGCAGAGAATACGCGAACAAATATATTCCCTTTACGTTGCCATTGTGAAGAGTTTCAGTAATAATCTTGATATACAAATATAAATATTGTTTATGTTACGTGTATTCTGATGGTATCAATAGTATATGAAGAAAATAACTGAAATCCAGGATTGATGTCACTGATTACTATTGTAGGCGGGTATTTGTTTGTCAAGGTAATGTGTATAATGGTTCATTTTTGGATCCCTACGTCACTGCGAGGAAACTGGTTGATGGTTCGTTCGGTGATTCGTACATCATTGCGAGGAGACTGGTTGATGATTCATTCATAGATCCCTACGTCACTAAGAGGAGACTGGTTGATGGTTCATTCGGTGATCCCTACTTCACTACGAGGAGACTGGTTGATGGTTTGTTCGGTGATCCCTACGTCGCTGCGAGGAGACTGGTTGATGGTTCGTTCGGTGATCCCTACGTCACTGCGAGAAGACTGGTTGATGATTCGTTCGATGAACCCTACGTCACTGCGAGGAGACTTGTTGTATTCATGAATGTATGCACACACTATTCTCGAACTCATACATTTTCCTTGCCGACATTTTTCTAACCAAAACCTAACTATAGGTATTCATTAAACCGTACGTTCATCATCCATACTAGTAACGGTGGCTATATGGATTCAGTAGATATATCGTGGTATCCAGGGTCTCTAGATCTGATCCCACTCGTGTAACGAATCTCTCAAACGGAGTCCATCCAAATTCTCAAAGTCTCAGGACGCCTCAGAGCTTGTGGAAGGGAAAACTATTGCTTTCTATCAGGGTCATTTAAAAGATGCCATCGACTCGTGCAGCCTCAACGACCGCACGATTCTCTTTGCGGACTTTCTGGCAATGTGTCTTGTCTGGGTCTGTGAAATTAAATTGAAAGCCTCCCTTTGATCAAATGGGCTCAGGCGACATCGATCTCATACTGGCGTGAGATTAATAGTTCCTTGTCGGAACTCCAAAACGATTTGAAGACGAGGGTTTAGCGGGCAACGTCCGAATCAGACAATGACACTGGTACAAAAAAAAAAAACATTAGTAATTGGAAGAAGAAAAGTTAATTCGATGGGTAACTATTTACCTATACGTGCCTTTCTATCAGATTAGTAAGTTCTGATTTATCAATATTTACATTGATGAATAATCTGAATTCCTTCCCCAAATGGAGCGTTGCAGTTGCACCACTATTCTATGACCGTTGATTTACAAATCCAGGAATATGTATCAGGCAGGCTTGAAACAAATTTTGATGTCATGACCAAACTAATATGTAACAAATCTATAATTGCTTTCTGAATGAGGTTTCAGTGCCTTAATGCAAAAAAAAATATCGTTGACTGCCAGTGCGAGCAATTTTCCGGGCCCATGCAGTTCCATAACACCTGATCGGTCACCTGTCATAACGCAGCTTTACCGTATATACAATACAGGGTTTCACCGCTGACTGCGTGGACTTCAACAGTATGCATCGATCCGGTGGCAACAACTATTTTTGTCTCTGTTACGTCATAAACGAGGGTTGCTCTTCTTTTTTTATGAATGGTTCAATCTTTTTTTTTTCGTTGTTGTCAGATTTTCTTAATCAGTCCGAGTTCCATGATTTTTCCAGCCAAATTTTCCGGTGAAGATAATGGACTATATTTTTTCTTCATCAGTGGAGTTTCACTATTTCCTTCGGTAACGTAAAGAAGCTAATACATAACATTCACAAATATACATTTATTTATTTATTTATCCGATTACATATATAATTAATTATTTATATATGTAATCTCTCTCTCTCTCTCTCTCTCTCTCTCTC
>SDVV010030713.1:0-11643 GCA_016164225.1 Gammarus roeselii
ACGAACACAGAAAGTGATCATAGGTCCAGTGTCAGGACTCGACTAGAACGAACACAGAAAGTGATCATAGGTCCAGTGTCAGGACTTGACTAGTACGAACACAGAAAGTGATCATAGGTCCAGTGTCAGGACTCGACTAGAACGAACACAGAAAGTGATCATAGGTCCAGTGTCAGGACTCGACTAGTACGAACACAGAAAGTGATCATAGGTCCAGTGTCAGGACTCGACTAGTACGAACACAGAAAGTGATCATAGGTCCAGTGTCAGGACTCGACTATTGCGAACACAAAATATATTCGTTGAAGAAAACAACAATAGAATGCTTAATATTGCACTTATATAATTATATACATTGGTTAACTATTAGGTCATATTCAATTGAAATAGCATGCATTACTCAATGAATGGTCATAAATCAACACACAATTTTTTTTCAACTTTGGAAAAATGCTACACACTATCCGGATAAATGCAGTTCAGGGCAGTTCAGGGCAGCTCAGGGCAGCTCAAAACAGCTCAGAGCAGATCAGGACTGCTCAGGGCAGCTCAGGGTTGCTCAGGGCAGCACAGGCTTGCTCAAGGCAGCTCAGGGCAGCACAGGCTTGCTCAAGGCAGCTCAGGGCAGCTCGGGGCAGCTCAGGGCTGCTCAGGGTAGCTCAGGGCAGCTCAAGGCAGCTCAGGGTGACTCAGGGCAGCTCAGGGCTGCTCAGGGTTGCTCAAGGCAGCTCAGGGCAGCTCAGAGCAGCTCAGGGCAGCTCAAGGCAGCTCAGGGTGGCTCAAGGCAGCTCAGGGCTGCTCGTAGCAGCTCAGGGTTGCTCAGAGTAGCTCAGGGCAGCTCAAGGCAGCTCATGGTGGCTCAGGGCAACTCAGGGCAGCGGGTAGCTGAGTAGACCTTCCACATTATCCAAGTACGGATAATTGGGTGGGCAAACAGTACTGCATCTCTTCATTATCACTTCTGATTGTTGGATGGGCAAGGGAGTACTGTAGTTACAGCTGGTGGCGTCATTGCAGGCATTGGGGTAGGTGTTACAAGCAAACTCGGGCAGCTCATGGAGTTTAACGGTCGTTTTTGGATTTTTGACCCACGCCAGCAACTGCCTCACAGACACCACGTAGACGTCAGGAAAGGCCGAGAGGTATGTCAGGAACCTGAGGACATGACGAAGTCAGGCATTTGCCTTGCTATAGGCGGCCAACCATAAATCCATGAGAGGATTTTTAGTATTTTATGAGGCTGACTATGTGTCAACGCCGACGGATTAAATAAAGGTAAAGATTTAGATTCAAAGCCAAAATTTCCCAGAAAAGGGGTGGCCGAAAGCAAGCCCTACTACACTCTCCTCTCATGCACTCACACGCTTTCAAAATCTTAGCTCTAAAGCGTTATAGGGTCCGGCCCGGAGTCCACAACAAATGCAGTTCAGGGCAGCTTGATCAGGAGTAAGTTCAAAGTTCGGTCGTAGCAGCAGAGCCCGACAGCATTAACAACATTAACTCTACTGCGTCAAAGTTTGCGTGACTTACCCGCCTACGCCCGTTCAGTTTCTCATCGAGACAGCCGAAGAGCTAGGAAGTGCTTCAGGACACAGTCAAAACTCATTCAATCACAATCATTCAATCACAATCATTCAATCACAAACGTCACCCCTTCCTAAATCAAGCTTCATCTCTGAACGTTTCCAATTTTTCATCCACATTCCACAGATCTTGCCCTCTTACAATGATACATTCCTCTTTCAACGCCTACTGGAGTTTCTCAGCATTGCATGCCACCACTCTCTTTCTTCTCCCACTCTTTTATAATCATTCCACCCCGCCTCCACTCTCTATTTTCCTTCCATCAGTAGATGATCAGATATTCTTTCACCCTACTCTCTGAACGATCGCATTTCAAACAACCTTCCCACCACTCTCCTTGAAAACAACACAAAACCCATCAGGGCTCTATCGACCACTGCACCACGGGACAACATTACCCGTACCCAGTCCGCATTTAATGACGTTTTTTCTCCGGAATCTCGGCACTGCTTAAAAGTATCCTAACTACATTGGCCATCATATGATATTCCTATCTAAACAGTGATATAGTTGACACACTTAGAAGCACTGCCGAGATTTTAGTGTGAAACGTCAATAAATGCGGACCGGGTAGGTAATAGTGGATATCTTGTTTCTTGAAGAAATCGTTCAACACCATTGGCTCTCACTTCATGCACAAGCCTATCAGGTTCTCTCCACTGTCATTTCTATCTGGAACGTCATACCTACCTACCACATTCTCCACCACTACTCCTCCTACTCTCGTATTTAGGTCCCCCAGTACCATCAGTCTGGAGAGCGTCAATACGCTCTTCAGACTGATCTCAAAATGCTCCCTTTCCAACTCATTCCGCTCACTGCCTGTTCTGTAGCACTTACAAACGACCATCTTACTATTCTTTATAAAACATTTACCCACATCAATATGAAAGACACTTCTACCCACTCTTTAACGCTATTCGCCAATCGACCACTCAATAACAACTATTCACCTTATCGTAACCAGCCTTCCTCCACGCTCGACTTACTTCCACTGACCAAGCCAAACTCAAATTCGCCCCTGCCTTTTAACATAGTCACACTCAGCGCCAACACATCAAACTTCCTCCTCACTAACATCACATCAATCTTTCGTCTATTTGCAGCATTTGAACGACGACCGCGCACATTTAGCGACTCTAATAAAAGGGTTTAGAGAGGCAAGAGCATCTCCTACCCCCACTCGTCTTGCCGCCTCGTCTCGGAAAACGCATCAGGGCCGTGTCAAAACGTATCGATTTACAATTTATCTACTCTCCGGCCTTTCCCTAATATGTCTAGTCCAGCATATTAATTTTCCTTGCTTTGCTACTTGGTACACCAACATCAGAGATATTGTGAAGTAGGGCACGATATCCCTTGACATTCCCGGCAGGCGTCACCACGGTCATGAATGATGTCTGATACAGACAGTTGGATTACACGTGTCAACCGCACACCGCTATCTTTTTATTTTCAATGATTCAAATCGATATAAAAGGACCGGCCATGAACCCAAGCTGTTACCATTAAAGCTTAAACGTACTTTGAAATATCTTATGCCCCACTGGCATTTTAGTGAACCGACCTGTTTCTGGCAGCGATGTCGGCGTAACCATGTCAATAAAATGCTCATTGCACACTCCAGAATATTTTCACAATCTCTAAAAATATAGTAATTTCATTAATAGGAAAATGATATTATTATGGGTGAAAAAAAAACATTTCTACCGCCTCCGAGAAATTCTTTGCTTATGCCATGATCCATAGAAGCCGAATGGTTGTAACAAAAATACATACGTCATGGCGCGGGGAGGAATGGAGACGGAGTCCTCAAAATGATCTGGGATCAGTGAAACTTGGGCAGCGTAAATTATTAATAAAACCAAAAATATACGCAAGGGTTGCTCCTGGACAAGATTTTTGTACTGGATATAGATACAGACACTAGGCCGCATCCCCCAGAAAGGGGGGTGGCCGACGGCAAGGCGCACCTCACACCCTCATACGCTCACACTCACACAACCTAGCCCTTTTGTGCTAAAGGGTCCGGCCGAAAACCCCGCAACACACACTCTGGGTCACGAGCGCGGTCCGAGGATCCGTTGTCAGCAGCAGGGCCCGACAGTTTTCACTAGTTTCCCCCCGCCGCGTCATAATGCCCCTCCCCCCCCCGACCATCCCGGCAGCGGGATGCCAAGGGCGGGAAAGCGCATCTGAGCAGCGTCAAAATTAACCATTCTGCACTCACGCCTGTTTTTTGCACGCTCTCTCGCTACTTCCACAGCCATGTCTCTCCTTCCTAGCGCCTGCTTCACCCCATCCATCCATCCAAACTTCGGTCTACCTCCAAGCCTGCGACCACTCGCCTCCGCATTCATCACCCTTTTTACCAGTCTCCCTTCATCCATCCCCTCTGTTCTCCAACTTCTTCACCATCCTTGTTCTGATTCGAACCCCGTCGTTGGTGATCCGGTCTCTCAGCGTTACTCCAGCCATGCTCCTCAAACATTTCATCTCGGAAACATTCAACCTTCTTCTCTCCTCTGCTCTCACCCCCCTCCCCCCAAGTCTCAGCTCCGTAGAGCACAGTTGGGACAACAAAACCCTCATACAGCCCTCACTTTGCTTCCATCTCTAACGTCCTACAGCTCAATACACTCTTCAGTGCACCCAACACTTTACACCCCCTCCTTCACTCGCGCCTCCACTTCAGTTTCCACTAGTTTATTTATCTCCACATGGGAGCCCAGATACTTAAAACACTGAACTTCCTCCATGAGCTCTCCATTTAGGGGGACACTTATATTGCTTGCATCGACAGTCCTCGAGCATCTTATAACTTTAATTTTACCTACGTTCACTCGAAGCTTCCCCGTTCTCACATACTCTACCAAACTCAGACACTAGCCTACATAGCTTCTCCTCTGAATCCGCAACCAGGGCCGTCTCATCCGCAAATAGCAACTGGCTCAACTGCCAACTCCGCCCATTCGCTTCCAACTTTTCCAAGCCACGACCCAGCACACTCGCGTTCATCTCCCTTACCACTCCATCCATATAGAGGTTGAACAGCCAGGGAGACTTCACGCAGCCTTGTCCCAGTCCCACTTTCACTGTGAACCAATCACTCACCTCGCCCACTCCATACAAACGCAACACCCTCCACAGCGCTTCCCTGTCAATCCTGTCGTCTGCCTTCTCCACCTCCACGAATGCCCAGAACACATCCCTTTCCTTTTGCAAGGTACTTCTCACAGACCTGTCTCACTGCAAAAATCTGATCGGCACACCCTCTACCACTCCTAAAGCCACACTGTTCCTCTCCAATAACTTAGTCCGTACAGTCTCTAATCTTTTTGATCAGCACTCTCCCGTACAACTTACCAACCACACATAACAGACTGATACCTCTCGAGTTGCAGAATTCATTTATATCTCATTTACCCTTATATAGCGGAACAATGTAGGCACTGCGCCACTTAATCGGTACCACGCCTGCCACAAAAATCAAGTTCAGTAACCTCACCAACCATTCGACAATCGTTACTCCACCCTTCTTCAGACACTCGGTCGCAACGCCATCCAAACCAGGGGCTTTCCCTGCTTTCATCACATTCTCCGTCTCCTGCACCTCTTCCCTGGTAAAGTCCGCCACAAATTTTTCTCCCAAAACTGGCATCCGGGCACCACCACCCACAGCAACAATGTCCACCTCTCTGTCATCCTCAACATTCAACAACTCATCTAAATACTCGGCCCATCTCTTCCGTACATCACAACTTTCCAATAACAACTAGTCGTTTTCATCTTTCACCATTTCCTCCTTTCTAGTCTCCTTTTCTCACCCTCTTCACCTCTTTCCAGAACATCTGTTTGTTCTCAAAATTATGGCCCAACCGTCTGCGCCACCTGGCATCAGCGTCCCTTTTTGTTCTCCTCACCACCCACTTCACGTCGTTTCTCCTCTCTTTGTAGCTTTTATAAGCCACCACCGACTTCACCTGCCACCACTCCTCAAACGCTCCTCTTTTCCGTGCCACCGTCAGTTTGACCTCCTCGTTCTAACGCTCGCAACCTTTCCTTCTGCACCCGCCCACACAATTTCTTCCAACATCTAAGCAACGCATCCCTTAACGTCTTCCATTCTTCCTCCACATCTCTCAGGTCCTGTTCTCTCACGTTGTCACATTCTTCCCTCAACGCCTGCTGGAAATCCTCGGCTCTACTTCTCACATTCAGTCCACTCACTTTCACTACCTCTTTTCTCCTCCCACTTGCTTGTTGCCTTTCAACTTCTGCTCCACTCTTTATCTACTCTCCACCAGCAGATAATCAGACACTCCTCCGCCCTCCCCTCTCAACACCCGCACATCCAACAGCCTCCCCACCACTCTCCTCGATATCAGCACAAAATCCATCAGTGCTATCTCCCCCATTGCACCATGGGCCATCCTTACCCATGTGTACTTGTGGATATCTCGCTTCTTGAACAAACTTTTCCCAACCACCAACTCCTGCTCCATACACAGACCTATCAGGTTTTCTCCACTGTCATTTCTACCGGGAACGCCATACCTTCCGATTACATTCTCCACCACTACATCTCCAATTCTCGCATTAAGGTCACCCAGTACAACTACATTTAAATGACCTCGAAAACTCTCAATACACTCACTCAGGTCAGTCCAGAATTGCTCCCTCTCCTCTTCACTTCTCTCGCTGCCAAGTCCGTAAGCACTCACAAATGCCCATCTTTCTACGTCTAACATAACTTTCACCCACATCAATCTTGACCACACCTTTTTCCATTCGGGAGCTCTACTAGCCAACCGATCGCTCAATATCAAGACCACACCTTCTCGTGCCCAACCTTCCTCCACACCAGACTTTCTTCCACTTACCACACCAAATTCACATTCGCCCTTACCTCTCAATTTCGTCTCACTCAGCGCCAGCACATCAAACTTCCTCCTCACAAACATCTCACCAATCTCTCTCCTCTTTACCTCATTCGTACTACAGCCACGCACATTCAGCGACCCTAACAATAGGGTTCGGAGAGATGTGAGCCTCTCCTCCCCCCGCTCGTCTTGCCGTCTTTGATGAAGGGTCTTACAGAGAAAGGGATTCCTAGCCCTTTCGCCCCGCCCCTTTTATTCGCCTTTTACGACACGCAGGGGTTACGGTAGCACGATTCTACTCCCGGCTACGGAGCGCTCTTTTAGTCGCCTTCTACGACACGCGGTGGATACGGTAGCAAGATTCTAGCGCCCCGGCTACAAGGCTAAGGGATTCAAAAAAAAAATTAAACATCAGTTTCCTGAAGGTTAACAGGTTCTAGACACGCACAAATCTTGTAGTTCGTATTTTTACGGCCGCGGTACATACGACTGCCACTGCAGGCATCACTGCGGACAAAGCTGCCCTCTCCTAAGCTAGAAGGATTAACTATTTCCAGAAAGAAATGAGAGGAAGCTTCGGATGTTATGATAATTTTAAAAAATACCTCACTTCAAAGAGAAAATCTTATTAACTGTACGAGACAGAAGTACTACCTGCAGAGACGTATGGTGTAAAGCGTCCTCAGCTTCAGAGATGTCCGTACGAACTTTCGATAGTGATTCTGTTTTTACGGACCCTGATGAATGCACTAAAGCCTGAAACTGGTGCAGCGCTGAAGGCGTTGAATCTCTCATATCAGTTTACGTTGTTTATAAATAACTGATTTAAAAAAAATGCCGTAGGTTGATGATACTGTTATTACAAATTTGAGTGTTGAAATAGTTGATTCGACAGACGGTATAAGGAAGCGTTCAGGCTTGCGGTGCTGCCTGCAGAGACTGGGTCAGGTATATTTCACCTAACTAATCAGCCATCACGCCGAGGCCTGAACTCCCTAACTTCCATTAGAGCGTTTATACTTACTGTTTGAAGCCTTCCTGCCTTGCTGTGTAAGTGAACCAAGACTGATGGACATATAAGCCGAATGGGGTGCGAGTGTTGAGGTGAGCCTTGAAATTACGCTTGAGCAGGTCTGTCACCGCTGCTGCTGATGTTTCCAGTTCGTCAACAGCACTGTAAATAAACATCGTCAATAAAACTACATTCACATTCAAACCGTTGACTTCGACTACAACAATATTTTCATATTTCTTGCAAGCAATAGCAAAATATGTAAGTATACAGAAAGTTCTGGACTTATTGAAGTGTTTTAGTATCTGCTAGATGTTTTGAAGAGTGAGCAGAGAGTTCTGTGCTTATTCAATTATAAATTTGAGCTCAAAAGAATGTAGAGAAAAGGCACTGAAAATTATAGATCTTCTGCGGTGACATGTGTAATTAATATAAATCATATGAATAGAACTTATTTTTTTCCGGTTTTGAATAGTCGTTGCATTATTAAACGCCGTTTTGCATATCTCTTCGATCTGTAACAAAATGATTGACATTTGGTAAAATATTTTCAAATCTATTCGTAATTATTGATATCGTTAGCTAAAAATTCTATTTAGTGGCAAAATGAATCAGTATTAGCGCAAAATGAAGAAGAATGTGAGGAATAAATCGACAGTTTTCCCTGATTTTGACAAGGAGGGGAATCATTCCCAATAATAAAGTAGCAAAGTTTGCAGCACAGCTGGCCATCGTTAGTTTTGTTCTGGCATGTAACACACATGTACTCATCACCCATTCAGAGACAACTTCACACAACGGCGCAAACAAGCAATGTTTCATTGGGTTGCACAATAGAATGAGTACTGATCCTGAAGAAGGCGATTTCAATCTGTAACACCGCTAGTAATAGTGTTACATCAATAATATTTCGCGAAACGCTACCTAAACTTACGTTTACATACAGATCGAAATATGATACGTTAACCTCTTACCAACCGTCAATTTCAAAACATTTTACCTCTGACAACCGTCAAAATCTGTTCATCTAATCTCTGGCAAGCGCCAACATCTAAGCATCATGCCTCCGATACCCGTCTAGACTTAAGCACCGGGACTCAGCCAACGAATATGTACACACAATGATGAGGCGTGCTGCACACTTTAAATCTCTGCACGCTCATGCGTTATAACATCGAACGCCAGTATGACGTAGTTCACTAGGTATCAAACTTTTTTTTTATTATCGAAAGTTGTTTCATATTTTATTATCGAAAGTAGTTTTCATAGCCGGGCTTTCAATTGACGACTCGGCTTTCCTCTTGTTCTCGCAAAAAAATCGTTTGCGGGCACCTGCCGGCGAAACTTCAGACAATTTCAACCACCTATTTTTCAAGTTACTCCCACACATTTGAAAGACGGAAAACAATCCGGGCTGCTTCAGCTATTACACTGTGTTGCAGTCATCTTCTGTTCGCCTCCGCACTACCCTCAATATCTACTGGTCGAAGATACCGCAGTATATAGGACATTATCCTGCTTCTTAAGATAGGAAATGCCCTATCTTAGTCATGCGACCATTTCCACTTACAGTAGATGACGGAACCGGTAGAAAACTTGACATTCGTTAAGATTAAAGCATCGTGCGTCTTGGGTACGAAAGAGGTGGTCCAATTATCTTGAGTGATGAACGTTGAGGATGTCAGAGAAGCTGACATTGTTGCTGTGGGTGCTGGTGCACGGATGCCGGTTCGGGAGAGAGACTTGCTAATGACACTACAAAAGAAGAGGTGTAGGAGGCGGTAAAGGTGATAAAAGCAGGGAAAGCCCCTGGTTGGGAAGGCTTTGCGACTGAGTGCCTGAAAAGGAGTTAAGGAACGATAATCGAATGGCTGGAGAGGCTACGGAATCTGTGTTTTGTGTCGGGTGTGGTGCCGATTGAGTGGCGCAGTGCTTGCATTGTTTCGCTGTATAAGAGCAAAGGAGAAAAAAAATGATGCAAATCGAGAGGTAGAAGTTTGTTATGTGCTGTAGGTCTCTAATCAAGAGGATTAGAGACAGTATGGATGGGGCGATTGCCGAGGAGCAGTGTGGCTTCATGAGTTGTAGAGAGTATGCCGATCCAATTTTTGCAGTGAGGCAAGTCAGTGAGAAGTACCTTGCGAAGATAAAGAATGTGTTCTATACCTTAATGGATCTGGAAATGGCCTACGATAGGGTCGAAAGGGAAGCGCTATGGAGGGTGTTGCGTTAGTATGATGTGGGCGGAAATTTGTTGAAGGTTGTTCGGAGTTTCTATGTCGACTGCAGAGCATGTGTCAAAGTGGGGAGCGAGGCAAGTGTTTGGTTCACAGTGTGGAACTGTGACAAGGTTGCGTTATGCCTCCTTGGCTGTTCCATCTCTTCGTGGATGAAGTAAGTATTCAGGGAGGTAAACGCGAGTGTAACGGGTCGAGGTTTAGAGCCGTAGGGAGCAAACGGGTGGAGTTGGTAGGTGAGTCAGTTACTGTTGGCGGACGATAAAGTACTTGTGGCAGATTTGGAGGAAAGTTGTAGGGGCTAGTGTCGGAGCTGGTAATGTGTAAGAGGAGGAAGCTGAGTTAACGTGGGTAGAAGTAAAGTAATGAGATGTTCGAGGAATGTCGGTGGGAGCAGAATTAGTGTCCTCCTAAATGGAGAGTTATTGGAGGAAGTTCAGTGATTTAAGAACCTGGGCTCTTACGTGGAGAATAGTGTACTAGTGGAAACCGAGGCAAAATCGCGAGTGAAGGAAGGGTATAAAGTGTTAGGTGCCCCTAAGAGATTGATGATAGTGTAAAGCTGTAGGACAATGATTATGAAAGCAAAGAGAGGGTTGCATGAGGGGGTAGCTGTAACAAATGTGCTTCACGAATCAGAGACTGTGATGGCGAGAGTAGAATCGAGAAGGGGGTTGAATGTTTTCTAGCAAAATCGTTTGAGGGGCATGGCTAGGAGGACGCTGAGAGATAGAACCAATTACCAGTTCTGAGATGGTTCGGACGCATGGTTAGAATGGATATCATCAGCTCAGTGGCTGAGCGGGTAGCGTGTCGGGCTCTCCTCACAATAGACTTCCATTGGCAGCTGAACGTTGTAGGTTCGAGCCTACCTGACCCCGAGTGACACATTCTGGCCGGTCTCTTAAATGGTGAAAAGTCTGCCCATAAAACGCCATGGGTAAAACAAGGCCATCAGGTGGCAGCTACGCTAGCAAAAAATATCCCAAATGCAAAAACGCAAAAGAGTGATGAAAGCGGAGGTGAGTGGACGTAGGCCTGGAGGTAGATCTCAATTTGGGTGGATGGATGGCGTGAGGCAGGCGTTAGGAAAGGGAAACATAAATGTGGACGTAGCGAAAGAGCGTGCAATGGATAGACGTGAGTGGTGAATGGTTGTGAATGGATGAATTTAGACGCTGCTCAGATGTGCTCTCTCGTCTTGGCGTCTCGTTTAGAAACGGGATGGTTGCGAGCAAAGGGAGGGCCCGGTTACTCTGTCTCTGTACGTCTGGCAACCGTTAAAAGTTCTGGCAGCCGTCAAGATCCAACATCGTACCTCTGGCAACCGTCGAGCATGGAGCACTCGATACGTCTGTTGTCCTGAAGGTCTGTCATAGGAGCCACCCACAATCCCGGGAATGCTTCTGTTGGTTTTGTGCCCACTGTCTGGTCCTGATAAACAAAGGCACGCATGGTCATTGATGAGGCAGTGACTTACTATAAATGTAAGAATTTTAAGAGGTTTTCAATGATAAAATTGCCATAAATAGACGAAGCAGTCAATCTCAAGGAACAGATATAGTAACTTCTCTCGATCCATATTTTTGGTCTCGCTGCACGAAAAATTCCAAGTGAAATAAGGTTTAGGCTTTCCACAAAAAACTGTTAGGCGAACAACGGACAACTAGTACCATGCAACGGGTTCATCGTGATACGAGTCATCGTAGCATAATAACACGGTTTATGAGTACCATGCAACGGTTTCGTCGTAATACGAGTCATCGTAGCATAATAACACGGCTTATGAGTACCATGCAACGGTTTCGTCGTAATACGAGTCATCGTGACATAATAACACGGTTTATGAGTACCATGCAACGGTTTCGTCGTAATACGAGTCATCATAGCATAATAACACGGCTTATGAGTACCATGCAACGGTTTC